>JAHLJT010004567.1:38483945-38620575 GCA_031308135.1 Acheta domesticus | reverse complement strand
CTTTCTGTCTTTCAAATAAGTATTTTTAGAGGATAACGAGAATTTTTCTAGTGTGGGGGGGAGTCTAAGTGTCCAACTGATGTCTTTCATTTGCGTCTGTGTGTGAGAGGGGGAGGGAGGGAGGGAGGGACTGAGGCAAGTAGTTTTCATCTGGAAATCTCTCTATTTGTTTACCAAACTTACAATAACGCAAATGCTACTTTTATTAGTAATTCAACTATGTTTAGTGAAGAGAGAGGATAGGGTTTCTAGAGCAAGAACATTTTCTATTTCTGCCTATAGATTATAGTTTTAGAATAAACTAGCATTGATCTTGGGTTCAACTACGACTTGTTTGTTGTTTTTTTTTTCCACTGAATCTGGAGATGTCATTTAACTTGTGAAGATGGACATTGTTAATAATATTAACTTAATATCCATGTATGTAGTTTTACTGTATTCTTAGGAATACTGTCATTTATCAAACTATCATTCCAACCGAAATATTGGCCCTGAATTCATTGCAAAAATCACAAACTTATCTATGAGCAATAATTGTTTGATAATTCTACATTACAAATAAATAGGGAAAATTAAATGAAATTTAGACATTCTGGGGGTCCTCCCTGAGAAACTAGGATGTGTGATAATCTTAATTAGAAAGTATTTAGGTTTATCCTCCAAGTATTGTTAAATACCTCTTTTCAGGACCATTCATTTCTTTCACCTACAGATTTGTTTTAGTTTTGCTGGGACTGCCTCAATTTGACCCTTCGTTTTTTCAATCATTATCTCTTACCATCAAATTGTTTTAATTATTAGTATACTGGTAAACAACTCTATGAAATTAACATAATACTGTAAATTGTTTATTATCCATACTTCACTCTCAACATTATATCTAGGTTGTATTAGTCTCAGAATGCAATGTACTTCTTTTAAGTTTCCACAACAAAGCTGTTGGAAATATTTCATTGTATATTAAAAATCATTTGAGACAAACTTCTAACTTTCCCACATTGCAACTTTCAGGATTGGGCTCAGCAGGGTGGACCACCTCACAAATACATTGGTGCTTACCATTTGAAGGAGGATTTGACATGGATTACAGAAGAAAAGTTAAAACAGAATTCATTCACCTTCAGTGATATTGCCAAAATGGGTTTGATACCAGCTGGTAATATTAGGCAGCAACAGATTGAAGCAATTACTGAAAATATGGGACTGTAATGTATTGTTTAGGCATATATATAATAAAACAATGAATGGTACTTACTGGGATCGATAAAAACAATCCAAAGAACTTCTTTAATATACAAAACACATTAAAATTAAAATATACCTTTGAAAAAATTTATTGTTACGTACTTACAAAGTTACAACTTGTTTACTAGTGTGTTTTAAATTTACTAACAAATAGCATGAGGTCATGTTGGATTTACCCGATGAGCTGGAAAGAAAAAACCACATTAAAAATGCAACATTTGAACAATGGTATTATTAAAAATTAACAACTAGGCTTACTTTGCTTAGGTATCCTAAGAGTTTCTGAATCTCCAACTGTCACTTCATGTAGATGTGTATGATACAAATATTGTACCATAAGCACTTTATCTTCCCCAACACAAGGATCATAAAAACCAGGTAGCTGGCTCTGTAAACAAAGCACAGTCGTCACTTGTAAATTACTAAGTAATTAGTAAAAAACAGCAATGAAACAGTTCAACTTAGTGAAATTAACCCTTAAGACATGATGATAAGGTACTAATTACTAGTATTCTTATTCCTTCTTTCCAAACCCTCCACTGAATTCCATTTGTTCTTTACATATCCTTTATTCAGAAATTGCACACAATAAGCACTAATGATCAAATAAAATTGTGCTGGTTGTGTAGAAATAATTTCACATGAAAGACATATTGGATATACAGTAAAACCCCGTTATAAGAGAATCCCGCTTATAGGAGACAAAATTCACGGTCCCGAGGTCAGTTGTATATAAACAATGCATTTATTTCCCGCTTTTAAGAGACCCCGTTATAAGAGATTCCCGCGTATAGTGGACAAGATTTTATTCCCCGCCATGCGTTTCTTCTCGCTTGTAAGGGACAAAGCGTGGAATTTTCCTCCAGGTGACTCAGGAATTTCCTCAGCGTGGTAAGGGTTGGGACACGTGCTTAAAATAGGCTGGAGCAGGGGTTCGCAACACCAGTGCCACCGGCGGGGGGGGGGAGATGTGCGAAGTTCTCGTGAAGAAAGCTCATTCAGTAAGCTTCGTGTCTTTTGGCAAGGAAGACGCCTATAGTGCGACTTTTGTAACCGTGCCTCTAGAATGTTTCATCCAATCGGAAGCTTCTGTGTCTCCAGTGACGTCACGATGGTGACTTTCAAGCTCCCGATTGGATGAAACCGTCAGCAGCTGATACCTGTCAGAGGCAGAGTTGAATAAATCACAGTATTTTGCTTTTAGTGTTTTGACCAGTGTTTCCAATTGTTACTTTCTCGTATACGTACATATATACGTAATATAGAGAAAGTAATGTAATGCTGCAGAAAATCGACTTCGAGATTTTAAAAGAATGCATGTTTTGGGGTCCTCTGATACCGAAAACGGTTTGCTTTTTCCTTTCAAAACTTCCTTTCGTCCGTCCGTGAATAACACTGGCGCCAAAACTATTCGTACATTTATTTCCAAAATGAATATTCCGCGATCAATCTGTTTCCGCTCGGAACTCTGCGGTATTGAAAAACAAATTTTTGTGGGTATTGTACATGAAGCCCGTGGGGCATTTTCAAAATTTCCTCAAAAATAGCTCCAATTTTTTTCTTTAAATTTCTTGTAAGAATAGAGTGAAATTCACTTATTGTGGTGACATTTTTAGGATTTTCACTGTTAACTCTAAATTTTCGAAAATTGAAAAAGTTTGCAGTTTTTTCAGTGTTTTTCTATAGCTACAAAATTAAAGATAGAATTTTTTTCTTAGAATAACATTTTTACTCTATAATTAGGTCTTTCATTAACATTGTGTACTAAAAAAAAGTTTTCACATAATATCGAGTGAAATAATAAGCATTTACAAAAACAAGATTTTCCCAAAAACAGCTCCAAATTTTTTCTTTAAACTTTTGATATGATGTTATAAAGGTACTTTATAAGACTCTTAACATCATTTTGCTCTATTAATTTGTTTTTTCAAAAATTACACAAATGTAACTTTTTTATAACTCTCATGTCAATATTTACATTAGAGGCGGTTTGTTCACATAATCCGCTTATGAGCTCATGTGCTTTAAATGTCATAAAGTTCACTCAATAGATCTGGTTAAATGGGCTGTGGAATCAACTAATTTATGATTCCTCAAGTTTAAAATAAGTGTACAAATCATACTAATCCACTAAAAATATGGTAACACCTCATTAAACAAGGCAAAAACGCATTTCCCACTTATAAGAGACAAAATTCCATTCCCCCAGGTGTCTCTTATAAAGGGGTTTTACTGTAGTACATTTAGTACAACAACAGTATTGGCATGAATTTGCCTTCAGGGCAAAGTGATTAGCTTATAGAGAGAATGAGTTCTATTACAGAAATTAGGTTAACCAAGCACTTAAATTCGAGAGCCATATTCCTCCAAACCAAGATACTTGTACACAGTTTTCGATTTATACATTTTAAAAATAATTTAATTATAAATCATACTAAATAACAATTAGTAACAGCTGTAGCACTGGCTCTATGTGAATGTCATGATTATAACATGAGTTTAGAATGATATCTTATCATTTTATAATCAATAATTTTGTAACCTTAAAAATTGTAGAGTTAGTGGAAAATTATTTAATTTTGAGTTTACGAAAATTAGTCTAACTAAAATTGAAGTTGCCAAGTATTTGCCCTCTGCTTTTTTAAATTACTGATTTTCATCATTGAGTAAAACTGAAAACTGAAACCCTGCAAATATTCACCCCCCCTCCCCACACACAATGTGCAGCATACTTTGTTTTTAATCCATGCCTTTAGATCGAGAATAGCAGCAAGCCAAAATAAGAAGACACATCAGAAGTTTAAAATTCAAATCACAATCACTTCACCCCTAATAATTTTGAGACCTTAATTTTCACATTTCATTAATATTCCTTGTACTTCTCTTAAATAACATCTGACCTGTTCATAATGACCAGATATATTAAGTAGCTGAAGAATGATGCTAAAGATTGACTAACAATTGAAAGTGCTAACCACTTAGTCCTGGCCTACCCTGGATATTATAACAAGGTGCAGTTAGTAAGTCTCAGAGATTGATGATTAATGGAACAAAAGCCAAGTTTGAAAAACCATCTTTTGTAAGTATATGAAGTATGTGATCAGTGATGTCGTTTCCTACCATTGTGAACAGTGTATTCATTTGAGCACAAAATGCCTGGTCCAGAAAGCCCCATCATGTTCAGAAGAATATTGAAAAATTTAACTTCAATAAGAATTATAAGAAAAATATAATATTTTATTAGGGGTCAATTTCCTGGAATAATGAAACTTTGACAAAAAGTTTATTTAGGTTTACTATTATGAAAAGAAAACTTGAATCCAGGACGTTTGAAATTTAAAAAACTGAATATACAATCTTTCACATTTAATCCAAAATGTAATGAAATTAAAAATTCGAACAAAAAACCACAAACCCCAGCACCCAGCAACTTTCTCTCTGAATCTTCTGAACCAGGGGTGTCCAACTTGTACGGCCTCAAGGGCTCCAACTAAAACCTTTAATATGGTTGTGGGCCATATTTTCAGTTTTCCAGCGATCCACAACTGACTTTCCCACACTGTTGATCTTAGCACTGTGCCCAGCTGCTCTGAACTGAGGGGGGGGATGAAACCATGTGTGATATCAGACCACATCATGCATAACGCCGTGAAACACAGATGATTGTGCATTCCTGAATTTACAACAAAAAATCCTTAAATCTGAACTTTACCTATTTTAAATCAAAGGGCCGGCAGGGGGCATGTGCCAGGTGCACTATGTTCTCGCCTGTCATGGATGAAAGGGACTTTCGCTTTCAACTAATAACCTTTGGTGGGCTACAGTAAATGGAATCACGGCTGCCAGTTGGACAACCTGTTCTAACCAATGATTGACCTGGCTGGAGTGCATTGAATCATAGCATCCTGAGCTACGTTGTCATTCTCAATTGTCTTTGGGAAAATGCCCTCTGACCTGAAGGCACGCAAGTATTTGTATGCTCCTTAATTTGGATGGTATTCAGACTTATTCTTTTACACGTACCATACTCTCCATGTGCAGAATGAAACATTTAATTTCATTTTTACAACTCAAGCTAAAGAGCTTCAATTCCACCCTAATATGTAGTTTGTGTAGTACCTTGGATGCCTCATGAAGTGAAAGCTTGGAATCTTTGACCAAACACTGTAGAGGGATTGTCACATCTATAACTTCATCATCCATTGAGGTTTGCTCTCTTTCAGATTCCTTCTCACTAGTTGATGGGTTGCAAAATGTAGATACCACCAATGAACGACCATACAGAGCCTTGACTATCACTAATCCTTTCCTAACTTCCTCTTCACTGCGTATACGTGCAAAAGTATTCCGCATTAAACTTACAGAAGCTTGAGCTTCTCTTTTCTTTTCTGCCATCCTGAAAGAAAATGACACACTTTATATATATTTGCAATTTGAATTCAACAACCCATTCATTACACTGCCAAAATTATGTATACCTGGCAATAAGACAGAACAATGAAATTATCAGTGCGGAACACAGATTTCTCAATTAATTCACTTATACTGTGTCCTCCCACATTTTAAGGCCTTGTCTAAAAAAATCTACAAGTGGAAATTGGGAAATGTACGGAAAATTCAAGAAATAAGTCTCACCTAGCTTTATTACTTTCCCTGCGTTTTTCTTTTTCTCGTTCTTTCTGGTCTTTCACAATTGGATCTATAACAAGTCTTTTCACTACACCGTAAACAACAATAGGCACTGCTGTTGCATAAAATACAGGACTTGGAACAATTTCTTCACTTAAATGAATGGGAAAACTGTAAGTCTGATTAGAACGCACCAACCTGTAATCAAAAAGCATTCATCAATGCATTACAGAAATAAATTAAGCATATTTGTACTACATTATTATTCTTACTTTACAACTAATGTGACACCAGAAGGCACCCCCACAGCAACTGTAGCAGCAACTGAACTATGTTGAGAAACCTTTTTCTCAGCACCATATTCGAGAACAGTGCCAAATGTTCCAGCTCTAAAATACAATATTATTATGCTTTCTGATGATTTATCCATCTGTTATACAGAAACAAACAAAAATCACTTACTTCAATGCACCTCTGAGTTTAATTCATATTCTTCAAGTTTGTGAGTATAAGTTAGAGATATATATGTATGAGAATACAAATTGCAGAGACACTGATGTATGAGACCTAGGGGTGTCACGAACTATCACAGTAGACATGGCAGATTGTGCACCAGCCTTCCAGGTCAAGTATCCTACTGTGTTTTTGTCCAACTGGTTAGCTATACCTACAAATATAAATAAGTTTACATGTCAGTTCTCTCAATAATTCCATTAATATTTTTTCTTTGGAAGCAAACTGAAAAAATAAGTTTCTAGAGGATAGTATCTCCTGTTAATATTAAAACACAGAACAGCTTCAGTGTTTTTGGATCATACAAATCAGTGAAAAATGTTGATTTACACATTCTGACAACAGAACTTCAGAAACTGAAAACTAAACGGTTCTTTAACAGTCACTTATCAATGATGAGGTTAACAACGAACTGCTGCATAACTTTTTCTGTCTTCATTCAGATAAGGACTCGTTTCATCATTTAGGAGTATTATTATTAGGACCTTTGTGATAGCTTCATCTTTTCATGCTTCTCAGTTTACAAAACAATACACAATCATCGTGAAAACTTTGGCATTCTCTTACAGAGAGGCATGTCAACAAAATACTGCAATTTAATTTTAGTATGTTGCAGTGAAGAAAACAATTGTACATTCAAAGAAATAAGAAGAAGATGTAACTAATACTTCAAGAAAAAGACTTAGCCATCTGTGTCCTTATGGAAACGACCACAAGTAGAGAAAATGTTTAATACATAAGATACTTGCCTTGCAGAACCTTAACAACTGAAAATATTTTTGGGGTAACAAATTTGAGAAAATAATTGTAAAATATTGTTAAATACATGTATAAATGAACCTTAAAACATACACTTTTCCTTAATTTATACTCCTATTTACTTTGCAGTCTTACTTTGCTTGACACACACCCATTGGTGTTCACTGGATACCAAAATGACATTGGTATGAGTCTGTTATCCAAGAGTTCTGTGGTCACAGGGTAAAAGTTCTTCAGTCCATTTTTGGCAAATGGGGTAAAGTACTGGAACTGCAAGTTAAGTATCTATATTTTGTTTTAGTAAAATCAAAGAATTCAAATGTTGTCTCCTTATTGACGAAAATGCGTTGGTAAATAGCGTTGAGCGTAGGAAAAAGCGTTGGTTCAATAATCTAATCCTTCTTTTCTCCAAACTATGATTTTTGACTTAAGAACTTTTATCCCATGACCACAGAGTTCTCAAAGGTTCCATCTCAGGTTAGTTCACAATTACCAAGCAGAAACAAGCTACATTACCAAGAAGCAACAAAATACAAAAACGTCTGGTACTGGAAATGTTTCCACAGCATAACATAGCATATCAAAGTACAAGAGATGTGACCTCAGCCCAAATCACAAGAATGAAAGACAATAAAACCACATTGAAAAATGATATAAAATACAATCTTGATCATTATTACTATTTTTTTGTACAAGAATTCCAATTTTGATATTTGTAAGAAAATAATTCAATTTTGTTATACAAGAAAACTAAGCAAGTGATAGTGAGTCCAGAAATGTCATACACAGACATTAGCTCCACTTTCACCTTCTGAAACAACCACTTGAAAGCCTCTAGATTCAGGGAATAATACTGTTTTATTTGATTTTCTAGTTCCCATGACTGAAAACAGAAATCTTAAACTGTAATAAGAAGTAGTATGAAAACGTATTTACAAGGACAGTATTTTGATTGTTACTAGCATGTAGAAAAGAATAGAACAATGAAACATTATAGAACAAAAAGATTGGACATTTGTTCAAAATGAAATTAGAGAAGTGTTTCACTGAAAATATAAATAAATTTGATTCTTCCTTATGAAGTAGGAGGAAGGAAAAAGTAAAGAAAAGTAAACTAGCGGTGCCACAGAATGGCACAGACTTTCCCGTATTAGTTTTCCATTTTCTCTAGGCGGCTAGTTATTCGGACTAGCCACATACTCTTGCTAGCAGCCATCTATCGTCGCTCAAAGTACATTTTTTTGACATTTTCTTAATATTTTGATTTCCTACAGTAAACTTTGTACAGCAAACAGTGAAACTTCATCCAAAATGGAAATTTTCTTTGAAAAATTTGGAACTATTTTGAAGAAAACAGCATTTTAAGGGCTACTGTAAATTAGAAATTTGAAGTTATTTTTCAAAGAAAATTTTTGAGTTTTTGAAAACATCTAATGAAGTCATTTAAACCACTTTAACTCACAAATACAATAGTGTTTATACAAAAAAAGTATATAGTATTTTGATGTGTAATGTGTTTTGTGGGTCGTACGCGAGCTTGATAAATAATTCAAATATGCCATAATCTACGAACATCTATGCTTTTGCCTTAAATCCCTTTGATGCACCGTTGGCAGAGGGGAGTGTTCTTATAACTAGTGGTGCTACAGAATGTCACAGACTTTCCCGTATTAGTTTTCTATTTCCTTCGGTCTCAGCTGCCATCTATTGCCACACAAGGTACATTTGTTGAGATTTTCTTAATTTTTCGGTTTCCAAATGGTAGAACGGAAATATTAATTTTAAAATATTACAGAACAGTAAAATCTCATCCTAAATGGCAATATTCTTTGGAAAATTTGAATCCATTAACCCCCTCCACACACACACACACCCCACCATGTTTAAGCTCTACTCAAAATGCAAAATGTGAAGCTCTTTTGCACAGAAAACTTTTTGAGTACATACACTCAGAAATACAATAGTGATTACAAATTGCTGGAAATGTATATATGAAAGGTGTAAGAGATCTTTCAAAAAAATTACATTTATGTAGTTTTGACAAAAAAATAAAAATACCCCAAATTGAACTTAACAGCACATTAAAGAGTGCAATTAGCACAATCTGTTCCAAAAATTTAGAGCCATTTATGAGAAAATGGCGTTTGAGCGTTTCTGAAAATGTGGAATTTTGAGTTAGTTTTCATAGAAAACAGTTGTTCTTGAAAAACTTTACTTGACATTATTTAAAGCACATGTACTCGTAAATATAATAATGAGAACAAATTGCCGCTAATCTAAATATTACCGACGTGGGACACAAGTCAAAAAAATTATCCTTTTGTAATTAAAAAAAAAAAAAAAAAAAAAAAGAATAGAGCAATTTAGCAATTATATCATTTCATAGAGCACATTTAGCACTATCCCTACAAAAAGTTGAAGGAAAAAATTTGGAGCCATTTTTGAGAAAGTCTTGTTTTTGCAATTTTTTAAACAAATTTTATTTGGAGGAATAATCTCTATCTTCACTTTTATGCTTGTAGGAAAAAATTCAAAGTTTTGCAATTTTCAAAAATTCAGAGTTAACCGTGAAAACGAGATCTATGCCACATTTATAAGTGTATTATACTTTATCCTTACAAAAAATTTAAATATAAAATTTGAAGCGGATTTTGAAAATGTCTGGGAGGGCTTCGTGTAAAGTACTCTCAAATTTAAAAAAAAAGTTTTTCAAAATCGAGGCGCCTCGAGTAGACGCAGATAGACTGGGGAATATCCATTTGGAAGAAATCGCACATATGGTTTACACCTAGTGTTGTTCAAAGGCAGACTGACGGATGGATGAACAGATGGACGGACGGGCAGACACAGACACAGTCATTTTGAGAAAAAAAAACCACCCTTTTTCAGTATTAGGGCATGTGTATTTCCGTTGATATGTCGAAATCGATTTTCCGCAGCATTACTTAACTTTCCCTATACTCTGTATATACATATGAATAAGGGGAAGTAAAAACTAGTGGTTCTGTAATTGCACAGATTTCTCATAGTAATGATTTCCAAAGGCTGATTTACACGCTGCTAATACTGGTGTGCCAGATACGTGTTTGCCAGCACCTAGACAACACTGGCGCTCTGTGCGACTGGTAATAGTTATTTACACAACGCTAGTAATGGCACGCAAGACGAAGCATTTTCTCTACTTGTGGTCGTTTCCATAAGGACACAGATGGCTAAGTCTTTTCTTAAGTACTAGTTACAGAGCCGAGAAGTTATCTATCCCCATTTTAGCAAATGCCAGAAATGCGGCATTTTTGGTCCTGCGGATCTTGTGAAAAATATTCCACAAATGTTCCCTTACTGTACATAACCAGTCAAATTTGTCAGTTTGTTCTTCCGTTATTCAAGAAAACTTCTACTTCCCAATCATTTTCATAAATAATAATAATACTACTACTAATAATACTAATAATAATAATATAATAATAATAATAATAACTCCACCTAGGGAGTACACGACCTTGCAGTTGGTGGTGGAGCTTGAGTACCCCCATGAGCCTGAGAGCTATGTCAGTGGTAGCCTAGCTACTGGTAGGGCCTCCCTTGCTGAATAGGTTGAAGGTGAGGGGTCCGACGAAGAAGTACTCCATTTTGAGGAGAGTGGGAAGTAAGTAGAGAGGGAAGGGTCATGAACCTTTGGACTTCCTGTTATCGGCCCATGGAGGGTACAGGAGAGAAACTGGGTTGGCACACCAGGCCACTGATTAGAGTGGAGGCCCGAACCTTGCATTAGCCAGCGAAGGAGGCTGCCTTCAGCAGTCAGTGAAAATCCCGTAGGGTTTAGTAATGCCGACTGGCGATCGGAGGGACCCCTTGCTGGGCCCTGCGGGGGGATGCCCCGAGGCCACTGTGGGTCGCAGTAACGGATGGCAGGAAACAACCCAAAGGTTAAGTGTGATCTGTGAACTCGAACTTGCTACCTGCGAATCTTCACTTGAAACCAATGAGCAAAATGGATAGAACAAGCAATGTAATGAACCTTAACGTGCCTTGTTCTACCAATGTCCCATACCTGCTCAGAAACCGAGCTAATGTCACCTTGTCGACATCTGGCCATCCCACGGATGTTAGTCCCAGGGACCCAGAGCCGGCAGTAGCTCGAAGCCATCGTCAGAGATGGACCCGGGATGAATTAAAGGAGGTGATGTGGTGCTTTTACTATGCAAAAGCGAAAAATGGGGGCTCAGAAATAGAAGTTTTTAAGATATGGAGAGAGCGGAACCCAGATATGAGACCTACCCTAGACTCAAAGAAGCTTGCCAGTCAACGACGATACATACTCAGCAGTGGAAAATTCACAGCAGAACAACTTGCTGACATTGAGAGAAATGCGGAGTATGTACTTCGATCGAACAATCCACATGACGAACATTTAGAACCATCTAATATCCCTGAAAACGATGATCCCCTTCAAGGTTCATCTCTTCCAAATGAAACATCCGTCAGTGGTGAAAATTCATCTGGCCATGAGTCACACGATAAGGACATGATGCGGAACCTCCTCCGACGCGAGATAGAACGAGTTCGTCTACTTCCATTCGAATCTCGTGCACCGTTGAGGAGAATTTACGAAAATGCTAAAGCTAAGAGAGTGATAGAAACAGCGAATTCTGTCTTAAATGAGGTTGTACAGACCTCAAGTAGAGATCTAGATATTACTGAAATCAATCACATCGTGTATGCAACTGGATATCTAGTATCTCAGATAATCTTGGGGCCAGCCAAGAACACCGATGGCCGACAGCCAGACAGAGTAAAAAGCTCCGTACCTCCATGGATGAAAAGAATTATGAAACGGATAGCCGACACACGGCGTGAAATATCACTCCTAGCCGAGGCATCTTCTAAGTCAAACCACACGTATAAAGTTCAACAAAAAATACTCCATGTTGAACAAAAATACCTAATTGACAATGACACAACAAGGCTAATGGTAGCTGAAAAGCTAAAAGAGAAAATCCAAGCATGGGCTCAACGAATAAGACGGTACAAACGTAGAATAGATTTCCGTGTACAGAACCGGTTGTTTGAAACAGACGCGAAGAGATTCTATCGCAGTCTGACTCAAAAACCGAATGGCAATGCTGCCCCTCCTTCAAAAGATGACGTCGAAACATTTTGGGCAGGAATCTGGGAGGAAACCAGATCCTACAACAAAGACGCATCGTGGCTCCAATCTGAAGTTGATGCTGCCAATGGACTCGTGGAAACAGTGGAACATGTTCAAGGATTCTCGAAAGAGGACCTATGCCAAACAATTAAGAACATGGGAAACTGGAAATCCCCGGGATTGATAAGATCCAGATTTATTGGATTAAGAAATTAACAGCAATACATTCTCATCTAGCAAAGGCTGTTAATAAAATTTTAGAAAACCCTAAGGACTCCCCGAATGGCTCACTCGCGGCATCACGTATTTGCTACCCAAAGCGGGAGACAGCTCTTTGGCGAAGAACTACAGGCCAATTACTTGCCTGCCAGTATGTACAAACTTATAACTGCAGCCATAGCTGACAAAATGTATAGGCACCTAGAGAAGAACCATCTGTTGCCAGTTGAACAGAAAGGATGTCGTAAAGGTTCCTATGGCTGTAAGGAAATCTTGCTTCTGAATAAAATAATTTTGAATGATGTAAAGAAACGAAAACGTAATTTAAGCATGGCTTGGATTGACTACCAGAAGGCCTTTGATAGTGTACCACACGATTGGATTTTGAAGACCCTGGAGATCTATCGATTTCATCCTAGACTTGTTGAGTTTTGCAAGGCTAGTATGAAGTCGTGGAGTACCAGGTTACTAATCCACAGCGGAAAGGGAGTAGTAGAAACCAGAAGTATTCAGATTAACAGGGGAATTTTTCAAGGAGATTCACTATCCCCTCTGCTGTTTTGCATTAGTTTGATCCCACTATCGAGACAGTTGTCGCACACTCACTTAGGTTACAAGCTCCATGGTGATGAAAGGCCTGTATCACATTTATTTTACATGGATGATCTTAAAGTGTTTGCTAAAAATGAAGCAATTCTCTCCCAAATGCTGTCTGTCATCAATGATTTTAGCAATGACATCTGCATGAAATTTGGACTTGATAAGTGTGCAGAAGTCAACTTAAAAAGAGGAAAAATGACCACGTCAGAGAACATTGAAGTTGATAGACACACTGTGATTCAAGATCTTGAGCCAGGTAAAACTTACAAATATCTGGGCATTGAAGAATGTGAGACCATCTCGAACGACACAATGAAAGAGAGAATTCGCAAGGAGTATTATAGAAGAGTGAGACTTGTCCTGCAGTCCGCTCTGAACTCTAGGAATAAAATATCAGCAATAGGTAGTTTGGCGGTGCCCATAGCCAAATACAGTTTCGGACTAGTAGACTGGACTGAACAGGAAATTCGCATCATGGATCGAAAAACCAGAAAAACTGCTTACAATGCATCATGTTGCCCACCCCCGAGCTGATGTACAAAGACTTTATGTGTCACGTAAGAAAGGAGGAAGAGGCCTGAGACAAATTGAAGCCTCCTAGCACAATGCAATAATCGGGATGGGAAAGTATGTAGTCAGCCATCAAGATGACCCCACTAATGAGGCAGGTCATGCAATCTGACCGAAGAATGGAAAACAGAGGCATTGTAAGTGTAGCAAGAAGCATTGCGAACAAGACTATGCAAGACGACCAGAATGACAGAGCCACTGAACTTCTGATGCTACTTAACATGAAATTTGAGACACAAAAAATGTTAAAGAAATCGTGGAGACACAAACCACTCCACGGACAATATCTAAAAAGAATGGACATGGTGCAGATCAATATAGATCATAAGAATGAAGCCAGAATCGGAAGCACTTGTAATAGCTGCCCAAGATCAGGCCTTGAGAACACGACATTATGATAAAGCGGTTCTCAAAATTTCCCAAGACGATAAATGCCGCATTTGTCAGGAAAACGTAGAAACCATTGATCATATTGTCTCAGCTTGTCCAATCCTAGTAAAGACCGAATACTTGAAAAGACACGACAGGGTGTGTAGCTACCTCCACTGGCAGCTCTGTACCGCCCTTGAAGTTCCGAACACCTGCCCCAAGTGGTACGAACACTCACCGAAACCGGTGACGTCTGTTGGATTGTGTACGATATTGTACGACCAACAAATTCAAACTGATCGCACGACAGTGGCAAACAAACCGGATATAGTCATCCGGGATTTGAAGAAGAAATCGTGTTTACTTGTCGATATTGCTGTACCTTGCGATCAAAATGTCGTTACCGAGGAGGCAGAGAAACGTCTGAAATACAAGAGTTTGGAAATCGAGATCAGCCAAATGCACAGGTAAAAAGGGTTCTAAGTAAAAAGCACAGGTCATACCGATAGTTATCGTAGTTCTGGGATTTGTTCCGCAAAATTTGTGTAAAAACTTGTCTAAACTCCCAGGCAATTCAAAAGACTGGGAAGTGCAAGAAATCACATTATTTGGAACAGCCCACATTTTTGCGCAAAGTATTGTAGAGGCACCAATAGTCCCTAGATCTGCTCCTTAGGTAGCTGGTTGCAACCTGGAGTAGATTTTGTATTCAGCTGACTCATAACATCTTTAGTCGTGATGTAAGGGAATAATAATAATAATAATAATAATAATAATGATAATTATAATATGATTATTTTTAAGTTGATCACCGCGCAAGTATAAAGCAGTGTACACCACTGTGTAAGATATATGTCTTACACCATGGTGTACACACGTATTGGGAACCAGGGGATCGCAGTGGCGGTCATAATGTCAGGTTCAATTGGTCTCTCTGTGGACAAGTTGTCTCGTATTCTAGAAAATTCAGATATCAAGTCAGGAAGTGATATAACCAATTCAGATGAAGATATTGTGCCAAAGTATAGTGAGGAAGAAGCGAATAGTTCGAGTGATGAACTGTCTGCGGAAAAAGATGCAATATTTGATGTAGCCCCATCTTCGCCTCGATCATCTCAACAGTAGCAGCCAAATACCCGAAAACTGAAAATGGTTGCCAAAGATGGAACCGAGTGGGAGGCAATCAGCACCAACGCCTCGTCAGCTGGAAGAAGGGGAGCTGTGAATATCTTGAAAGAACGAGGTGGTCCCACTTCGTGGAGGTACCAGGGAACAAATGGATCTGTGATAAGTTCCTTCCGTTTGCTATTTGATGAATCAATGCTTAGCCTCCTGAAGGTACACACCAAATCAGAAGCACGAAAAATACTGAAAAACAATTACTGGACTGTATCCCTCGAAGAGTTGGAGGCAATGAACGGCATCATGTACGCACAAGGAGCGTTTTTTTGCAAATGGTATCTCAGTTGATGATCTTTGGTCTCGTTTATGGGGACTAAAATTCATAAAGGACACAATGCTAAGAGACACATTTCGTGAGCTTCTCAGATTCCTCCGTTTTGATGACAAATCAACCAGAATGAACGCCTTTGTGCTGATAAGTTTGTTCTAGTGTCAGAAATATGGGAGAGGTTTGTAGACAACTGCATTCGTTGCTATCGCCCAGGTGAAAATGTAACAATCGATGAGCAATTACTTCCGAGCAAAACTAAGTGCAGATATACCCATTTTATGCCAAACAAACCCGACAAATACAGACTCAAATTTTGGGTCGCCGCTGATGTATCAACGAAGTACATCTGCAATGCTTTTCCCTATCATGGCAAAGAGGATGCTCGACCAAATAAACAACCATTGGGTAAATTTGTTGCTCTGCGTCATATGGAGCCATTTCTAAACCAAGGAATAAACGTGACAACTGACAAATTATTCAAGTCTCTTCAACTTGCTAAAAAGTTGCTAGAGAAAAAACATTAGTGGGAACAATCAATCCAATCCGTCGTGAAATCCCTGATGAGTTGAAGCAAAATGCTGAACTTCATTCGTCTGTTATTTTACGACACACTCCACGCAACACAAACTGCAACTTGACAGTGTATTAGTCAAAGAGAAAAAAGAACGTCATGCTTCCCAGCACACGTCATCGTGAAGTAGCTGTCAGTGATGAAGGAAAAAAGAAGCTAGAAACTGTGACGGTCTATAACGCCACAAAATATGGGGTAGAAGTAGTAGACCAAATGACTCGGAAATACAGCACCAAAGCAGCATGCAGGAGATGGCAGATGCATATTTTCTATAATATATTGGACATGGTGGCATTCACTGCTTGGATTATCTACAGTCATGTAACTAATGAAAAGATGAAAAGGAAAAAGTTCATTCTTCAACTGTCTAGTGAACTGAAGGGAGGGGATTGGTCAGAAGATGTACACAAAGGAGAAGAAGAGACTGTAGTTTCGGGGCCATCCAAAAAGCGAAAGAAGTGCCAGATCGGTTTATACAAAGGCAACAAAACCAGCGATTTGTGCGTGAAATGCCATAAAGCCGTTTGTGGAAAATGTGCAAAAAAAGGGGAAATTCGTTGCAAAAAATGCATTTAGATGTTTAAGATGCTTTTAGATGTAAGAAAGATAAGCTCACCTAAAGAAAGCTGTTATAAAAAAAAACATTTGAAATTCAATACATCGTATTCAAGGTGTCAAATGACCCCTTCCCGCTGTTCTAGGTGTATCAGATTTGCTGCCGTTCTAGTGTTAAACATTTATGTTGGAGTTGTGTAACTTAAAAAAATATATTTTATAGTATCATACATAAATTACAAAAATAAGATACAATGTAATAAAAAAAATTATTTTTTATTAAAAAATATCTATGATGCCCCCTCCCCAAAAAAGATCAGCTGGATGCATCCCTGTAAGTAACCAAGGAATAAATTGCTCAAATCAATTAAATATACAAATGTATTTATAATCATCATACTCACTTGTGACTAGACTTGGTCTTATTCCATGAGAAGTAAATTGGAATACAGTAGACATATAATGAACATTCTTTTTGTTAATGTTCTAAAGCCTTTAACTGAAAATACAGGTCCATTGCCTGCTCCCAAATCAAATTCTACCCATCCTTTTTCTGATAACAGCCGTCGCAAAGAAACGTTGATAGCACCTGTGCCTGTGCCATTGTGTGTTGACAAATTGCCAGCCATCACAACTGTATCACGTAACGTTAAGGGGGCTTCAATGGACTGCACAAATGACATTCCACTGACTTCAATAAACGGAATAGTTCGTGGTCCCCTAAGGTACAAGAATATTCAGATTAAGAGAGGTAATTAAGAAAAAAGTAATACTTTATGTACTTTAATACAATAAAATGCAGCTACGTACAGTTCATCATAATCAAATTCTTCATCATATCTATTGAATATGTCTGTAGCATTGATATTCACAGTTACACTGCCTTTTGGATTGGTTCTCTGTTGCAATCTTCTTTCATCCCTTTCTCTGAAAGTAAGCACAAATGAAACAGTAATAAATAAATAAAATTTGTAAATTAAAATTCAATGACAAATAATAATCCACTCAATCTCTATTAATATACGAGAGAAAATATTGTCATAATGCAGGCTATACCAACTTGGCAAAACTTCTGGACTTGACTCCTCCTTCAGAAAGAGGTTATTATAATATGGGTTCAGAAATGCATAAATGTGGAGTTGTTCAACAGTAGATCTGCCTGGTGCATGCCATCTGCCACAGTACAGTAATAATTACAGAATAATACAACCTTTAATACTGATCACCACTGTTGGAACATATCTGTAGAGAAGTTCAAAGAGACCTCCTCTAGCCTGGTTACAGGCCTATTTCAGACTCTGCATTAATTCTTGGACATAATCAAAAATGTCTGGTGCACAGGATACTCCCTGAAATGCTACCACCAAATGCATGCATGAATAGTTTGATTCATCATCAATGACAGTCTAATGCATCTCAGTCTTTACTTGTCATCAAGCAGAAAATTCACACTCTGACAATTGTAAATGTGCACATTTTGAAACCTACATTGTAATCTTTTTTGTCTCTCTGTAAGTGAGGAGTCCATTCCTGTAATTTTGCTTTTGAGTGTTTACATGCCCTCTAACATATACCATACAGTACTGATCTTGCTCCACACCATATCACATTTAATTTTCAAAAACAAAAATTCAAGATAGTTCACCAATCACAAAATCTTGAGAAAAGTATTTTTATTTTTTAACAATTGCATTTTTTAAAGATACCTTTCTCAATATTTTCAAGTGACCCTTGCAGAACCAGAACAGTTTGTATAAACAGTGATAAATCAATATAGACAAGGGAAAAAACTATCAAAATGGCAAACTATTCTTGAGTATTCATCAAAAACTCAACAAACAAGTGAGAAAAAAAAAAGTTATTATCACTCTATACTAACATGAATACATACTACTTTATAACATTTACTTATGTTTTCAGCCCGTTCAAAATTAGAAAATTAAACTTTATTTACTACAGTACTGGTAGCATATATGCGACTGACACTTCACTCGCCACATGCTGTGGTACGTCACGAGATCTGCCCTGAAGCAATCAGGTTGCAAGGATTTGTTTACTTTCTCACAAACTGGGTTCAACATTGCTGCTCATCTGACACACACACACACACACACACACACAGTCATGAAGGCGATAAGGTTTGGCTGTGGTGAAGGTTATGAACATGATATCAAGACTTCTGATCGCCTCTTGGTCAGAGGTAATGGTTTGAGATTTCATTTATCTGTCATGCAGGTGGAGCCATGTACATAGTAATGTATTGCAACAGCGCATCGAATTGTCAGTCGCTTATATGCCAATACTGTAGTCATCAATAGTCTAAAACATTTTTCTCAATACCTGGCTAATCTTTCATATTCTTCCCGAATTTCCTGTGGAGTTTTCGTCCTCTGAACAATCTCCCATCCTTCAGTCTCAAGTCCACGAATACCAAGACTATCATATATAGCTCTCTGATGAGGGTCGCTCAAAACTATGAGAAAAAGGTGAAAACAAATTACCTCTATGTATTTATCCATTTTAAAATAAATCCATGAATAAAAACAAGTCATAGAAAATAAACAACATATTCTCTACATCAGAGTAACTTCTACTCAATTTATATCATTTTGAATTGCTCAGATAATAAAGCTACCGTATAAATAAATTAATGGAATATTCTAATTTGCCAATTCCATACAAAGGTAGTGACTATGAGTCAAATATGCTTTCTAAATTAGACTATGCTTCAAATAACCTGCAAACATTAGTAACAAGTGATTTCTTGTAAATGCAAGGTCGATATGTAAATGGAATGCTGCAAAGCATTTTAACCTAAAATACTAAAATAAAGATACTGCTGAAGGGGATAAAATTTCAATTAAGAGGGTGATTCACCAATAATATTATTTTGTAATGAAACTTCTCTTTAAAAGTATTAGATCTAAAGTACACAGAAGCCATGACTGTTATTAAACTTTTAAAAGATGGAATTATAAAACCCACCAGAGCCTGAAAGAGAACTTAGAGCACTCAAAATTGGTTATTAGCACCATCACTAGTTCAGGTTTTTTTTTCTTTATAGTCGACCTCAATATGATATGTTCAGATCCCTATAAAGCAACATACAGATTTCTGAACAAGCCATGTTGAGCCGGGCCAGAATGTCAAGGGGAAAAAAAATGCAACTTCTCCATGTCAATAATACTGCAGGTGTCAGTAGGTGGTGGAGGGAGGGATGTGTGTCAAGATGGTAGCAAGTAGCCAGCTTAGTGCACTGCTCTGGTGACCATCTCTGGAAGACATCCCACCATGTAGAGGAAAGTCTTCGATGTCAAGATGGCTCCCTGCTAATAGAGGTGGAACAAAATGTGCCATGTAAAGATGGCATGGCTCACTGAAGGGTAAAGGGTTGTCCATAAATTATGTAACGCTGAAGACTGAGGGGAGGGGGTTTGAGACTGCATTACATAGACGAAGGGTCCTAGTTCTGTGTTAAATAATGCTGATATTTATTTTTAAAATCTTGCAACATTTGCTGAAATACTTCCTTTTATTCACCCTTGTACTAGAACATTACCATATTAGCAAATTAATTTAAAAATATAATAAAGAAGTTTAAATTGTTACAATAAGTTAAAGTATTTTTCATCACTGATGTATTGATTGAATCTATTGGATTACGGAGAAAATATTTAAAACTGATCTATATTGTTTTCTAGAATCCAATTAAGTTGGCACAGTAGACTAGGAGCCTATGAGTTATCCACAATGGCGTGTGCACGGGTTGTCAGAAATAGTATTGCCTACGCATCCTTCTTTCATGAAAAAATTGTTGCCAATCTTCTTGTTACGTACAGTCCACACCACCAACTATATATGAACACAATATATATTAACCAACCAACTATATATTAACACAAATACAATTACTACAACTTGTTTCTATTTTATAATTTATTTTACTTATTGTAATGAGAGGGGGAGGATTATCGCAAGTGTTACATAATTATTAGAAGGAGGTTCACGTGCGCACCAGAGGTGCATTCCTGGGGAGAGAGGGGGAATTCAAAATTCTCCAAATTTGCATTACGTAGTTTATGGACGGCCCCTTAATGAAGGGTTCATCAGTAACGAAAAGTATAATCGTATTTGAATGTGCAAAATAAAATGTTCATCAAATTTTTTAAATACATGAATAGAAACCCTATTTCTTTGAAAGTGAGTAGATTTCTTATTGTTATTACAAAGTACTAATAACACACAAATTAGATTTAATTTATTCAATAATAAAAAGGCAAATAAAAGTTAAAATATTTACCAAGTTTTATTCAACAACTTACAAAATATTCATAATATGACATAACTTCATTAAAATATTCTTTAGAATTCTTTACTTGCTGCCCAGAAAGCTAATTAGAATGGTTGCAGCTGTAATAAATTCTCAATCCTTATTTCACAAAACAAACTCTATAAATATTCATTTTTTGACCAAACTAACATCCATAACAAGACAAATGCTGTATGTATTCAGAAATATGTGTTAAAGCATTTTAATAGATTTCTGCAAGTTTTTTTAAGAATATAGTTTGGGACACTGCCCGGGCCGCCTACAAAAAGAATAATCTGGCCAAGACTGTATACCTTAGAGACACCAAATGTAAAAACTTTACATGGTAATAATCACTCTAGCAAGGAATAGCAGGCTTGCCTACAATCATAGATAAATGAAGAATTCAGAGGATATAAGAGATAATTAATAGTTTAAATAGAAACCTTGACATCAATTTTTTCATACGATTCTCTTTGATGATGCAATAACAAGCAAAGTATAATAATAAAAAAGATTCCTTATTCACAATGATAACATTCTCCCAAAATACTATTATAATACACTAAACAATTAAGTTAAAAACAATACTGGTACAAAATTAATTTTGAAAAAATTACACCCTTCTTGTAGCAGTACCTTCATAAGCTCTTTTGGTTTTGTTAAACAGATGTTCCGCTTCCTTTTTTTCCAAGGGATCCACATGTTTATCCGGGTGGTACACCTTACTTAAACGACGGTACGCGTTGTTTATCTCATCGTTCGTGGCCTGCGAACAGTTTACAAATGATCTTTAATCTAAACAAAACGTTCCACTCGAACGCCGGCTCTGAGTAATTGTTTAAATAAAACCAATTTTTCATAAATCCACAAAAAATATAACTAATACTTATCAATACTTTACATTTTTTGAAACATTCAGAAAAGTGTAGTAATCCTCTTCTATAACTGTCCCACTTTCATTTTCATCATCCATGCTGAAATATTAAAATACTTGTTCACCCAAGTCTTGTACGCTCGTTCACTCAACACACCGTCCACAATCACCAGTCACAACTCCGTCCACAGTTTCCCCTTCTCCTTCACAGTAGTTCACACCTCAAAGTTCCTCGGTCTGTGATCATCCCTCACCGTCGTCAATTTCAACATTATTACACATTCCCCTCTCTTCACGCTGGGCTCCACGCTGCTTCTTCCTTCCTATGCTGAAATTGCTCATATCAAAAACAGTATGATTTTGACTTCTTGTACGTATTCGTAAGTACGAGCAAAGAGCAAGTTAAGAAGGCGCTGAAATTATCTCATCTGTCAAGCAGTGCCGAGCAGCACTATACAGTGAATTCTCTAACTTGGCTCTGAAGGCCCGTCTTCACAACGGAATATGTCACAGTTTTTCGCGTCTTTCTCAGTCGCACCGCTAGGTATCGCATGATCGCGACCGTATCAAGAAGTGTTGCGATAATGCCACTCCTAGCGGCAGGACCGAGAAAGACAAGAAATGCCGTGTGATATTCCTTCGTGGCAATAGGGGCTCGAAAGGCAGAGTTAGAAAAATCGCAGTACAGATGTGCTACAGAATGACCAAGACTTTCTCGCTACTTAATTTCCTTATCTCTTTAGTCGGGGCTACCTTTTCGGTTTGGCTCATGTATAGGACCCTTCGACTTTTCGACACAAAAACTAGTATTGTGGGACCCTCATACAGAAAAAGTAGATAAACCCCGTTTTCATAAGTAGTAAATTACTCTCGGGTCATTCCATATTAAATCAACACAGTTTTAATTAAAATTTTACCTCACCATTTTAGATTCAGATGAAATTTGACACATAGGTAGTATGAATGGAGAATAAGAAAACTACAAATTTTGAGTAAAATATTTCCACCCGTTTCTGAAATACAGCCATGTAAAATTTTGCAAAATTGGCTTCCCGAAAATGTAGAACCTCACCAAATTAAGATAGAGAGCTGGAACAGTTGTCATTTTGCAGCTTTCTTTATGGCCTTTTATATGACATACAACTCAATAGGGGTTGCGTTCAAAACGTTTTTCAAATTTGAATTTAAAATTTTGATTTTGAGTTTTTTCAAAATGCTCATCTTCAAAAAAATTGAAAAAAATCTATAATAATCTTTGTATATATCCAAACAGATGGTGCAAGTTTAAAAATGGGACTGCAATGGGTTCACATAGTAATCTTTATTTAAAATGCACAATATTTACTTACTCTAGATTTTACTGATTTAAAATGCACTTTATTTCAAATTATAAGACCTAATATATACAAATTATTATTTTGTGTTTTTTGTTGGTGAGTGTGTTGTGTTTTATTGTTGTTGTTGTTATTATTATTATTATTATTATTATTATTATTATTATTATTATTATTATTATTATTCCATTACATCACGACTAAAGATCTTATGAGTCGGCTGAATATAAAATCTACTCCAGGTTGCAACCAGCTACCTAAGGAGCAGATTCGGTGAATATCAGTGCCTCTACAATACTTTACGCAAAATGTGGGCTGTTCCAAATAAAGCAATTTCTTGCACTTCCCAGTCTTTTGAATTACCTGGGAGTTTAAACAAGTTCTTACTTAAATTTTGCGGAACAAATCCCAGAGCTCCGATAACTATCGGGACGACCTGTGCTTTTACGCCCCACATTCGGCTGATCTCGATTTCCAAACTCTTGTATTTAAGACGTTTCTCTGCCTCCTTGGTAACGACGTTTTGATCGCAAGGTACAGCAACATCGATAAGTAAACACGATTTTTTCGCCAAATCCCGGATAACTATATCCGGTTTGTTTGCCGCTATCGTGCGATCAGTTTGAATTTGTTGGTCGTACAATATCGTACACAATCCAACAGACGTCACCGGTTTTGGTGAGTGTTCGTACCACTTGGCGCATGTGTTTGGAACGTCGAGGGCGGTACAGATCTGCCAGTGGAGGTAGCTACACACCCTGTCATGTCTTTTCAGGTATTCGGTCTTTGCTAGGATTGGACAAGCTGAGACAATATGATCAATGGTTTCTACTTGCTCCAGGCAAATGCGGCATTTATCATCTTGGGAAATTTTGAGAACCGCTTTATCATAATGTCGTGTTCTCAAGGCCTGATCTTGGGCAGCTATTATAAGTGCTTCCGATTCTGTCTTCATTCTTCCCCTTTTAAGCCACATAAATGATTGATCTTTATTGATCTGCACCTTGTCCGTTCTTTTTAGGTATTGTCCGTGGAGTGGTTTGTCTCTCCACGATTTCTTTAACATTTTTTGTGTCTCACACTTCATGTTTAGCAGCATCAGAAGTTCAGTGTCTGTGTTATTCGACGTGTCTTGCCTAGTTTTCTTCGCAATGCTTCTTGCTACACTAACAATGCCTCTGTTTCCCATTCTTCGGTCAGATTTCATGACCTGCCTCATTAGAGGGTCATCTTGATGGCTGACTACATACTTCCCCAACCCGATTATTGCGTTGTGCCAGGAGGCCTCAATTTGTCTGAGACCTCTTCCTCCTTCCTTACGTGACACATAAAGTCTATGTATATCAGCTCGAGGGTGGGAAACATGATGCATTGTTAGCAGTTTTCTGGTTTTTCGATCCATGGTGCGAATTTCTTGCTCAGTCCAGTCCACTAGTCCAAAACTGTATTCGGCTACAGGTACCGCCAAACTACCTATTGCAGATATTTTATTCCTGGAATTCAGAGCGGACTGCAGGACAAGTCTCACTCTCCTATAATACTCCTTGCGAATTCTCTCTTTCATTGTGTCGTTCGAGATGGTCTCACATTCTTTAATGCCCAGATATTTATAAGTTTTACCTGGCTCAAGATCTTGAATCACAGTGTGCGTATCAATTTCAATGTTCTCAGACGTTGTGAGTTTCCCTCTTTTTAAATTGATTTTTGCACATTTGTCAAGACCAAACGTCATGCAGATGTCATTGCTAAAGCCAATTTTGCAAAATTTTACATGGCTGTATTTCAGAAACGGGTGGAAATATTTTACTCAAAATTTGTAGTTTTCTTATTCTCCATTCATACTACATATGTGTCAAATTTCATTTGAATCTGAGATGTTGATGTAAAATGACTGTGTTGATTTAATATGGAATGACCCTCTCTCAAACACGTCATGTATATAGTCATATTTCAGAAATTGTGAGTCCTTGATATCGTCGATCCGGATCTGACTCGACGCGAAGGGTTGCGATTTTGAAAAACATTCATAACATTTTTGGGGTATTTTACATTAAGCCCTGCGACATTTTCAAAATTTTCTCAAAAATGGTTCCAACTTTTTTCTTTAAATTTTTTTGAAAGAATCGAGTGAAATGCCCTTATAAAGGTGGCATGTGTCCGATTTTCACTGTTGACTCTGAATTTTCGAAAATTGCAAAAGTTTGAATTTTTTCCGCGACTACAACGACAAAATTGAAGATAGAGATTTTTCCTTCAAATTATTTTTTTTCCTTCTCATATAGTTCTTTCAATAAGGTCATGTAGGGTTTTTCTTTTTTGAAAAAATAGTAGTTTCGCGTACAATACGAGCAATATTAAAAAATAACAAAAAAAAGATTTTCTCTTTAAATTTTTGGTGCGGCTCCAATTTTTTCTTTTAACTTTTGGTAGGGATAGTGATAAATGTTCTCTATCAGATTACATAAACGTCATTTTATTATATCTCCTATGTCGTTAATATTTATACTCTGGACGATTTTAGTACTTACGCTCTGACGAAGGTCGCAGAATGGCGGGCGAAACGTTGGCACCAGGGCCGTCTTTGGGTTTGAAAGTACCCGAGGCACTCAGAGATTTCGGGGTCCCCTAATTCTTAGTTCAACAAATTACGTTCTGGCGATCATAAGTTATTAAAAATTGAATATTACACAGTTAATAAGCATTTTGATTTCTCTTTTTAAGGTAAGGAAGGATTTGTAAAAAAACTAGATAAACGGAATTAAATAGTATCTTTAATCTCTGTATTTCCTATAGTAATATTTTACTAATAACTCTAACAATAGTAACATAATAAAATATGATTAAAAAACAACACAAGCAATATTTACATAATAAGATCTAAGTAAAAAACAAACTAAGCATTTGTCAATGCTACTTTACGTAGTTTCGCACGCACGAAGTCGTCAATTACATCGTCGAAGATCAATTCGTTCAAAATATCGTACTCAATCCTCACTCCTGGAAAACATTTCCTTTGATATTAACCAGCCATTCAGCAATACTAAAATTTGATGGATATAATTATTTGTGCGATATGAATGAAAAACTCAATAGCTAAGAAGTTAATAGCGCAGAAAATGCAATATCTTAATATTGCGTAGCTGCTTTTATAATTCGGGAAAGTACGTGCTGTTCTAGCACCACTAGTTCAGTTTTGTTATATATATTTTTATTATCTGTGGGGGCCCTTTGATCATGGGGGCCCTGAGGCACGAGCCTCGTCTGCCTGTGCCTAAAGATGGCCCTGGTTGGCACTGTGCCTTAGACGCAGTAAGTACTAGTACTGACTCCGGCCGCGGAAGCCTACGAGCTCATATGGACGATTTGTTCACATTATTGCATTCATGAGCACACGTGCATTAAATTATTCCCTATAAATTTTCTTGAAAACTCAACTGTTTTCTGTGAAAATTAGCTCAAGTTTCCTCATTTTCAGAAACGATCAAATGCCATTTTCTCAAAAACCGGCTCCACACTTTTCGTACGGATAGAATTCGAAAAACTTTCTTGGACATCATTTGAAGCTCTTCTACTTACAAATGTAATAATGTATACAAACCCCTGGTAATATGTGTGTAATCACGGAATGAGAGATTTTTATTTATATTTTCTCGCAATTAGTAATGGTTATGTAATACTATTTATACCACAATTTCTCACCGTACTAACACATCATAGTCACTATTTTTGTGAAACTCATTTGAAATCGTAGAACATTTGGTGAAAAAATAAAGTATAAAGAAATTTTTTTATTGAAAACTTTAAATGTAAAAGTGCTAGCAAAGTAAAAATATATTACTGGCATTGAATTCATTGTATAAGGTTAATAAAACGTATAATAGTTATTATTAAACACTTTGGTATTGATAATATTCTACAATTTAAAAAGTATTAGTTTATATTACCGCGAACAAAACACGGCTGTCATTGTCGCTTCTGTTATCAGTGCAGCGTTACAACAATGGGTTACAACCAATAATGGCCACTCATCTATTCATTTTCACATCTGCTAGTAACACAAAAGACGCTATTTAAATTAAATAACAGATATATAATATAAATAACAATAACATGAAGTAGGAAATAATATACAAATTCTAACTTACATATCACCCAACTACATAATTTGGGAGCGGGTGACTGTCGTATTTTTTTCACTCTTAACTCTAAATGTATGCACATTATATGATTTAGGAAATTAATAGAGGAAAATGGAAAATGGGGCTTGAAGATCAATTTCAAAAAGACAAGAGTACATGTTGATAGGAGGGACAGGAAATGATTAAGTAATGGAAGATAGCTCAGTTGTTAAGTGTTGTCAGACGTATTAGTAATTAGGAACAATTGTAACAGACCAAGGGGGCAGTGAAGAGTAAATTAAACATCGCATTCAACAAGGAACATTTGCTATTCGGCAATTACATTCAATAATATCAGTGGAGTAGCGTGACTTGGGGATGCTCAACGATAACGCGAACTGAAGACATCATGAATTCTTAATGTTTTCTAGAATTATTTATTTATTTATTATGTATTTATTTATTTATTTATCAAAAAAAGTTACCAATCTCTATTTCATATTTATTTCACATAGGATTTAAATAATTTCTAATTGATTAATTTGTATACGTATACCAAAAGCTCCAATGTAAGAAACGAACTAATAAATATGAAATAATATACACATTCTACCATATTAATCACGCAGCTTTTCTTGAACCTTGCTTCCCCCACTCTGTCACAATAAATAGTTGAAGGCAGCAGCTCGCAGCGAGCACTGATGACAACATTCCAAACACATGTTCTTCACTGGCGTGAAACAGAAGCTATTTTCTGTTGAAGAGAACTTCTGTCCGAGATTTTCTCCAAAAAATCTAAAGAAATGACCGAAGCAGGTGAAGATCCATCATAGGTGATACTTCGAACTGCTGACCAAGTTAGAACGCCAATTGTTGAGAAAGTTGCGAAGGCATGACTGATTCTTCAGAGATTGGCATCGTGTCGTAAAATCTAGTGGCCGATTTCGTTACTACTACCCCACTCTACCCGCATTTCTTCGATTCATCGTTCAAGAAAAGTTACGCGAGTAATTCGTAGCATCCACTTTACTCAAAACAGTCCTGAAATTATGATCAGGAAGCAACTGATTTTCAGAGCGGGCGACTAACTTTGACGCCCAATTACTCCACAAATACCCATATTTTCGAAAAATTCAACATGACCTTATTTGAAGATCTGTTTTTTATGAACAGACTTCATTAAGAAAAAATGTATCTTCACAATTCTAGTTGTAGGAATACGCCGAATATTTTAAAATTTCTTTTTATATTTTCTCAAAATCAGGCATCTCAACGAACGTGACACCTGCACCATTCACTTAAACGTCCTATATGCTATCTATAGTGCGATTTTTACAACTTTGCCACTCAAGGCTTGTCTTCACGATGGAATCATGATGGAAATATGGTGTTATTTTCACCATGGATGGAATATGACACGGAATTTCGCGCCTTTCTCAGTCGTGCCGCTAGATATCGCATGATCGCGACCTATCAAGCAGTGCTTGCGATCATGCGACACTGCGATTTTGATATTTATTATATTTATACGAATAATTTTACTGCGATCATCTATACTGCGATTTTTATAACTCTGCCCCTCGAGCCTCTATAGCAAATACTATAGAGAAATTTTCGCCCTTCAATATAATTAAATCAGAGAGAGAGAGAGAGAGTAAGTGAAAATTAGTCTTATTTCCCTAGCCAGATTTAAAATAATGTGTTTCTTCCGTAAGAATCACATTGCCTAACGCTGAATTACCAAGTTTTGACATTTGGAGCGCTAGTGGGAATTTCTTTCAATCGGTTGCGTGGAAGAACGGGGAACTGTTCTTTATTTTGTCTCTATACTATTTGCCTTTGGCCACGGTGGAATGTCACCCTGCATTTCGCGTCTTTCTCGGTCACACCACGATATACAGGTGTGTCAACTAGCCGCCTTTTGGGCAAAATTTTTGAAGCCAGTTTGAGGCTAGTTCCTCGCTTATCCGTACGGTTCGCACGATCGGATTGGGCATTGATGATGACGTTTCCCGCACTTGGTATTTTCTGGTGTTTTCGTTGCAAGAAAGCTATAACCGTCACCGAATACACATAATTGGGGAATCGCTAATGTAAATGTATCGGGATCTTTTAAGACTTATTGTACAGGCTGACAGGGGTGTTAATTTTTTTGAAATGTTTTGTAGCGAGAGCCACGCATATTTGCAATTATATGATTTAAGTACCAAAGAATGACGATTTCCATTTAAAAACAGGAGTTGGAGTTATAACAACAAAAAACAATAGGGATTACATTTACGAAAATATCTTGAATTTCGAACCACTTTGGAAACTTCTAAATTTATTTCATACTCCGGAATAAAGGTTTTACTACGAAGAGATCAGTCAAGTCTACTATTCACCATGCTATCAATAGAAGCCATCTTGTCCCCACAAAATGCCCAAGTCGTTCGCGGCGCTTATATAGCGAGAGCTGTGAGTACTAGCCTCACGTTAGCTTCAGTTTTAGACTGGGAGTGAACACACCTATATCTCTTACTACCGTGGTCACGCTGGTAGACGAACCATGGATAAATACTGGACGAACGAGATTTCCGTCTTCGATGAGTTGGATGCATGCGCAAAACTTGAACGAAAAGTCGCATTGTGTGGGCGAGCCTTAATAGAACTAAAGAGAAACGGAATTACGTACGAAACGGAATTGCGCATCGTGTGAAATAGAATAGCGCGTGTTATAAACAAACGGACAGAACGTATTCCGAGTCGGTGAGGACCTAATGGTGATGGAAGGTTCTCCGATAGTCAAACATAGCAATTAACAATATAGTGAATATACCAGGTGTGGAAAAGCAGAAGATGCCTATTGCACGAAAGTACACGTCACTGCATACTGTAATATCACCTGCACGTCACTTACACTGTACAAGAATACTTTTTCTTAATTTTAAAAAAGTGATTGCAAGGGGGCGAATTTGATGGACTAAAACATTAACGGTTACTGAACTTCTTGAAAGGTTGTAGAATCGTAGAGTTATAATGGAAAATTCTTAATTATGCCCTAAAAATAATGCAACATTTCTCGTTTTTGTTGTCTGATAAACGTTACAAAAGTCATAGCTATATCTACACTCGTCATAAAAAAATCTGCACCCAGAAGGACGAGGTGGATTGCGATTATTTTTGGCAGGCAGATAGAGGGTACCATGCATACAAAATTATTATATTTTCACGTTTGTAGGACCAATATTTACTGCGATACACACCCACAGACTGTACATGTTAGTTTGGCGTGACGTCGCCGTGCTGGCAAACACACGCGTCCAGACGTCGTGGCATGGAGTTGTACAGGTCTTTAATGGAATCCTGTGCCAGTCCCAGGTCCATCGTTCCCTACACCAGGCGAGTCTGTAGCGACGTTGATGGATTGTGAGGAGCAGGCGTCGTAACGGTCAGCTTACGGCGATCCCTGCGTTGTGCAACCGTCTGCCAGTGGTACTGGCACTTATAGGATGTGACAGTGCAGGCTGCACAGCCCGCTGAATCACCGCTGAAGCACATTTTTGACAAATTTGACATTTTTGAACCAATATGGTGGCTACTTAGAGACGCCGCAACGGTACGGTGGGGTCATAATCAGCAAAATAATTTTCTAAAATAAGACCACAAAAATAACTTTGAGCTCGTAATCCTAGCAGGGCATAAAAATGACACTTTCAATTCAGTATGGCGGACAGTTCGAGACGCCACTTCGGTATGGCATACAACTTCTTCACACTTTGGCTATCTAACGAACAATATACAACTAGAATTATCTGTGTACTCATTCCCCAATGGCATAGTATTTTCGACATATTTAAAAAATTGAGCAGCGCAACGCCGACACCTACAGGCCGCCATACTTGCGTTTCCTTGTTCCTCATAACACTGGCTAACTTTTCAAAAAGTTTTAGCTTTGAACTTGTCATACGTCGATTTTCTTGCTGGCTCCCAGTCTAAGAGTAGCCGATTCAGAATTTTAATGGGTTGCCCATCTCTTAGCACTTGTATTCTGTTTTGAACTGTGATTTTCGTTTCGGCATTGCTTCAAACAATTCAATTTTCACAAATTTCTGTAAAATATAAGGTTGTTTACTCTGCGACTTTCGTAACTTTGCCCTGACAGGAATCAGCTGTTGACGGTTTCATCCAATCAGGGAGCTTGATGGTCACCATAGTGGACGTCACGTCGGGGGACAGAGTAGCTCGCGTCCGTGATATATGTGAATATATCGCACGTGTCCCCTGGGTAATGCTAAATGAGCTATAGCGATCCGCCTAGCTTGCAAATCCTTAGAATCTCACACCGCCCAAAAGATAGTGTTTTTCATTGATTGCCAAGCGGCAATACTGGCACTGTCTAGCAACTGCCATACAGACTGTCCAAAAACCTTATCCTGCCGTGCCAGGATCTCAAAACTCATAGAAGATGGCCGTCAAATCGTCCTACTGTGGATTCCTAGCCACGTTGGTGTTCCAGAGAATGAAAAAGCAGACGAGCTGGCCAAGAAAGGCACAACATTGGACCAGCCACAAAGCCACCAGTCGTATTCCTCTGCGAAATCCTGCATAAAGCGCTCAATAAACATCTGGGTAAAAGCACGACGAATTGAGAGCGCCGGCCGCTGGAAAACTTTGGTCCAGCCTGACGGAAACACCGATCCCCCACAATCTACCTCGAGCCGACACTGTAGAATCAATCTACAGTGTCGCCGTGTTCAGAACAACTACAGGCCACGACTACCTTGCCAGACACCTGCATCGCATAGGGGTCTTCGAAACCGACGCCTGTGTGCTCTGTAATGGCCCAAAGATGGATGCAACACACCTTCCGATGTGCCCAGCCCTGAGTGCCAACACCAACTCGGCAGAGGACGACTTATACAGAGAGACAGCCCGTCCTATACTGGTCAGCGCGTCACCAAATGGCTAACCTGCCAAGGGTGGGCGTTGGGTAGTAAGTAAGTGACGTCACTGTCGCGAAATATAAGCTCCCGATTGGATGGCGGCGAAACAGTTGCAAAGTTAGGAAAATCGCAGTATAGAAAATATACGATACCTTTATGTATATTATACATTGTTCATTTCGTACTGTATATTATTGTAATTTTTACTCTCTAAATACTTTCAAACTCACCTGTTTCTTGCCACTATTTGTTTATAACACGGATAAGGACAATGCATGTACATTGACTTCTTTACTACTTTCAGTAAGACTTTCGTTCATATGTTCCACCAACGTTCAGAACTAAAGGCTGATTTACACGTTGCCAGTAAACGTGCCAGTTGAGGTTGCCAGCAACTGGCAAGTGGAGACTGGCAACGTGTAACCGCCTTCTTGCAAGTGATTGGCAATACCTACGCGCCAGTCACTCGCGATGACAGCTGAACAAGAATATTTGGTTTACTGGCATGCTCGCGCTCTCCCCACCACGGCGATCTCCCGGCTCCCGCCACGTGTGTACACTGCTTTATACTGTACGGTGATCAAGGTAAGGTTATTATTATTATTTATACAAAATGATTGGGAAGCAGAAGTCTTCTTAAATAACGGAAGAACAAACTGATAGGTTTGACTGGTTTATTCCTATATAGTATTTAAGTAAACTCCTCGTGTGCCTGCGTGTGAATGTAGTATCTCTCATCGTCTCTCACAGTTAAACCACTTCCCGTGCACCAATTGAAACATAAGAGGTGTCATTCGACGCGTCTCGGTCTCCTGGGGAACTCATTGTTTTCAGATTCGGCCATAAAATTCTAAGAAATTTTCAAAAACCTGTTTTTTTCCTGTTTTGGCGGTGCGATCTTGGTGAGTACGCCGGAAACTGAATCAACGCCACCTAAGTAAAAGTAGGTGGCGTTGATTAAACTCCAGTACCAAAACCGACGAAAAGAAAGAGACCACGATGACGAAGAAGAAGACGACAAAGATGAAGATGAAGAAGACGACGAAGATGACGACAAAGAAGAAGACGAACAAGCAGACAAAGAAAAGACGTAGAAGACGAGGACGCATAAGACGAGGACGAAGAATAACACGAGGACGAAAAAGACGAGGATGAAGAAGACGACAACGAAGAAGAAGAATACGAGGGCGAAGAAGAGGTCGATGAAGAAGATGAAGACGACGACGACCTAGAAGAAGAATAAGACGAAGGCGAAAAAGACGAAAAAGGCGAAATGAACGAAGAAGGCGAAGAAGAAGACGACGAAGGCGAAGAAGAAGACGAAGATATGAAGAACGCGAGAAAGAAGACGAAGGCGAAGAGGATGAAGAACAGGACGAAAAAGAAGTCTAGGACGACGAAGAAGGCGAAAATAAGACGAAGGCGAAGAAGATGCAAAAGGCGAAGAAGAAGAAGACAAAGGTAAAGAAGGCGAAGAATGCGAAGGAGAAGACGAAGAAGGCGAAGAGGATGAAGAAGACGAGGACGAAGAAGGAGACCGAGCACGAACAAGAAGAGGACGAAGAAGACGACGACGAAGACGATGACCTAGAAGGAGATTGCGATTCTTCCGATTCTCTGTGGAGAGCGTGTGCAAGGCATGTTACATGAATATTTTTTGTGTAAAATGATCTAACTGATTTTGAAGCCTTTAGTGCGGCGTCCGTTAGAAAAAGGAGAATATTTTCATTTTGGATGCCTTAGAGATACAGCAAATAGATTCATGGTTCAATGATTGCACTTTTCCAAAAAGGCTGTTAATAGGAATATCTTGCCAGGTGCGTCTGGTTCAAGGGTCCCAATGAATACATTAGCAACATATCGACCCTCGATAATTGTATTTTCATCAATCGAAACAAAAATTGGCTTATATTTGAGTGATTCTAATTCTTGATATTGTTTCTTCATAACATTGACACATGACATTTTTACGTTGTGTAGCTTTTGGGATGCTATAACCTGTATATATCGCTCGGAAAGAACTTTGTAATTTTGGTGTTATGTTCAGAAAATAAACGTAGAATACAAATCATCAAAAGTTTATTCACCACTTGTATTGAAATGAATCGCCTTGACTCATCCATGCCGCGACCCTTCTGTTACGCCAATTTACCCTCCCGATGCATAGTACGCCATTCTGCCAATTTGAGACGCCGACGTACGGCACAACGCGTCACCTCTCGCCTTCACAAAAGGCCTTCCTGATACGAAAGCTCATCCCAGGGGGAGGGTGTCCCCCCCCAATGAAGGCAGAAACCCTCCTTCAACAGAGCTGTATCCCTTGTTCTCGGGATCTTCAAATTTATTACCGGAACAGTCGAGTAAGGGAATTCGGTAGCACTTGGGTCGCGTAATCCCTCAGTGACATCATAAAAGCATCACCGAAGGCACTGGACAACGCGCAGCTGCGCGTCCCCTCGCGAAAGCCATATGCGTCCGCGATAGTACAAACGCCGACCAATTAAAAGCATAGTTAGAAGGTCGCAAAGGGAAGGAATAGACTTGGTCCATTTAACGGAAAAGACCTATGGAAGGATCTACAAGCGAGATGAACGGCCCAATCTCAGGCAAAACATTACACACGTGACGGCACAGAACCTTCCAAATGGAGTGGGGGTGAGAAGCGAGGGAGCAGCAGGGAGAGAGAAGCGTGGCGAGTTAAAGTAGGGAGACAGTTAAAGAGGTTTGACCTGAGTACTTGATTAGAAAGACTTGAGCTGAGAACTTGTTTTGCGAGACTTTTTCGTAGAAGACGAGACTGAGTCGATTAATGGTGGAGTCCCTTCTGAACCGCTGCGTAACACGGACAGTACCTGCCGGATTAGTTAATCCGCTCGTCCATCCTCATTTAACCGGAATTAATTCCATGTTACTCTCTGAATCTGAATCAGTGAAATTGTCACTGATTCAATCAGTGAGAGTCGAAGTCACTGATATCTTTAGAAGAAATGGGTAGTTTCGCTGACAATCAGCGAATATGGGTACCTTTTCATAATGACCGCCAGCATTTCACTGGTCGTCAATGGTAACCACCATCGCTCACTGATCGTTCAGTCGTAACGTTCAATTACTTGTCACAGATTTCACTGATTGAAAGAGTGGACCGAATTTTCACTGATTTGTTCAGTTCAATTCACTGTTTGTCAGTGGCAGGGCTGTAACTGACACCATCAGTGAATAGTCACTGTCAATCAGTAGTTTTTCACTGATTCAGACTGAGAGAGTACGAATCAGTCAAACAGACCACCACCTTCTATAGTGGACCTACTCTAGGAGGTGGTGGACAGACACCCAAAAAGTAACGAAGGGTGTGCAGTCCGTTCTAACGCCTGCGTAACGCAAGGGGTGACGTGTGACGGCCTTATCTTGCGCATCGGCATCGTGGTCCAGCACATCGAGAATGGCCGTGGAGGACTGCTGCTGATGTCCCAGGCATTTGCAAGGGGAGCGCGTGATTCTTCTTGGCGTGTGCGAGGCTACGGCAGCCGCGCTTCGTTGGGACTCCACAGTGACCGGAAGGTAACTGCACACCGAAGTGAGGTAACGAAATCATCACCATCATTTTTGTGTATTCGGCCATCTTTATTAAATTAAATAATAGCTCTGGACTGGAGATTGTTAAATTGAGAGATGGAAGAGAGAGAATAGTTTCAACTGTATCAGAGACTTTTCTAAGTTTAATAAACGTGTTCCCGCCACTTCGACGAGTTACACTGCAACAAAGTACCATAGCTCTGTATTATTCAAATAACTAGTTTACATAATTCATTCCTTCAATTCAGAACGCCCCAACCCTGTGGTTCTCAATGCCGGAACAGGATCAGGCAAGATGCACGCTTGGCACCCATAAAAATTAGCTTGTTTACTCCGCTGTCTGCAACTCACCAGCGCACTCCTTGTGTGTCGGTACCCCCCCCCTTGTATTGACTCATCACCGGATCGTTGCATTACAGTATACAACTATGAAAATCCGCACTGAGTCAGCTCGCTAGTAACAATGTAGCCGAGGTACTAAATCCCTTGAAACATACAGCTCACCCAAAAATAACATACTCTCGACCCGGCACTGTCCATTGGCAGAAGAATCCACGCTCTTCGGAAAGGTTCCCAACCGTCGCTTGCGGCCTCCGCTTGGCACGGGCGTGGCAACGTAGTCATCTCAACATTATGGAATGTCCAGAATGACGTTTGACGAGAAGTGTTGGGTGGCAACCAGTGTTGCCAGACTACAAGAATCCTGGTATTTTTACCAGTATTTCAATGAAGATACCATGTACCAGGAAGAAGGCATCCTGGTATGTTTAAATACCAGGATTATAAGTATTCGGTAATTAATGTACGATTTCAAATTCGTTTAGTAATTTTTTATTCAATATTTTCAATTCAACCAATACAGCTTTCTATGATATTTGTGAAATCACTGCCCTAAAAACATTAAGGGTGAGACATAAAATGTTTTCTTCTAGCACATGCTACAGTAGGAAAGGGTAGAACATTTTAGTCTTCCATTTAGTTTATAAATATAAAATCAACCGATATCGAGTGAAGTTTTCCGAATTTCCTGTACCAAGATTTTTGAAGGTTAGTATTGGGATATTCATTTAATCATCTGGCAACGCTGGTAGCAAACTGCTGTGCGTGTAAGCGATTCCTAGAGTTCCTTAGTAAGTGGTTGGCTGTATTCTGCGGTTGCCGAGGTGCGTGTGTCTTATCACATTTGTTATTTACAATGATATTGGCTTTCTATCAGTTTATTTATATTCTGGCTACTAATTTCGTTGACAAATTGGATTTTAAAAAGTACCATTTTATCAACACACGTCAAGTCGCTCCCTTTTCTTTTTGAAAACGGTTCGAAGTAAATATTATGAACTTAGTGATGATGCTAAGATGCTGCTTTGTAAGGAAATGAGATGTGTGAAACATTTGGTTTAACATGCCATTTCATCGATTATGAAAAGTGCAAACGAATTTCGAACCCTTGTACTCTTAGCGTGTCGGTAGGAGTCGCATGATCGGGACGAGAGAGTATAATATATCACGTACAGTCGCATGATCGCGACTGTATCGAGCAGTGCCGGGGGTCATGCGACACCTTGCGGCACGTCCAACGAGCTAGAATATACTAGCTCGTTGGGCACGACCGAGAAGGACGCGAAATGCTGTGAGATATTCCACCGTGAAGACAGGCCCTCGCGCCCAAAGAAATAAAAACCCAAGTATAGTATAATATTGCATGCAATATTGCGCGAAAACGACTTACATTTTTTTAAATGCGCATGACCTTAATGAAAGAACTAATTAAGGTGAACCAATTTTCTTTGACGGAGAAAAACCCTCTTATCTTCAATTTTGTAGTTGTAGGAAGAGGCCGTAAAATTTTCACACTTATGCAATTTTCGAAAATTCAGAGTTAACAGTGAAAAATCGCACCTGTGCCACCATGATGCCATTTTATTAATCGATTATTATCTTTTATTATCTTCGATGTAAAGTACATAACGCTAGAGATGGGGGGGGGTGAGGCATTATTCTGCGCTATAACTGTCTCCACGTAAGAAAAGACCCTAAAATTCAACAGGGAAAAGTTTCGACACTGCCAATCTCATCGAAATGAAACGCGGAAGTGCATAGAGGATATCGATGCGGCATGTACGTAGTGCCCTTCAAACATGCAAATTTGCTGAAATCATTTTATTTGTTGTTTTATGACTTATAAATCGCAACAGACATACGGAAATATAATTTCATTTATAATTTTCACAAGAAAATAAAATCTTCAAAATTTTCATAATCTTGTTTAAACTGAAGACTATGTGAAATGGTAGAATCTTATTTATAATAAAACTAATAAAAATTCCATATTCAGAGGATTTATGGAATAAAGGTGAAATTAAATGCAAGGCTCAAAATAATTTTAATTTTCAAGCAATACACTGTGAATGAAATAAAATTATTCTTCACAGAACTAGAAATATCTGTATCATAATGATTTTATACATATAACATCAACACGACTGAGATGAGATCTTATCAGAGGGATGAACTTAACAACAATGACAAATGTTTGAAATTTAGTGAAAATTGAATAAACCAGATATATTATTTCATCAGTGGCTTGCGGTGATAATTTTTGTAGGGGAAGCACTTTTGAAGTCTAAGGTATAAAAAACGTAAAACAGTTAAAATTTTACATGAATTTGCACAAAATGTAAATATTAACCCGGGAGAGGTCCCGTCTTGGATACGAACGAAACTGGTTGCCCGGGAGTGAACAGATCACAGGGAAAATTTGGTTGCCTAAATGCCTTCAAACATTAAAAACCAATATAATTCGCTATTTATGTGACTTACAACTTTACCTTATACATCGAATACTTTGTTATTTAAAGTTATTAACATAAATTTATAAAATCCATCAATGCATTAAAGCATATATTTTCTTTCATAAAATGAAAAATAAGTGCATAAACTTTAATATATGGTGAATGTTGATTTGAAAATATATCTATAGAGTTCAGTAATAATGTTTTGTCACAATCTTTACAAACAATGGATGTGATGTCCGTTCTGTTTTCTTACACTTTTCACATTCTCTGGATGATCTGCGGTTTAAATACTTCGGACAAATTTCACGTCCTGTTAGTTCTCTTTCTTGCTTCTTGTGTTTCTTGTTTTTGCTCTGAATGCAAATATTGTATTATTTTTGGTATCAACTCTTGCGAAAATTCTGGTAGAATTTATCTCATAATAGACCAAGGGCGAATACGATCCAAATTTCCGTCTGCAAGTGTTATGTGTGGTGATTCCTCGAAATATCAGTAATGTTTTATTCTTCTGAAAGTTGATCTTGTCTACTTCAAATGCATCGCCGGAAACGGAGATTATTGCAAGGGATCCGTGGGCTTTGCGCCGTATCTATAGGCTCTGCCTGTCAACGCGGGTTGTTCCCTACTTTCCTCGCTTTATGCCATGACTACTGCGCAGAATGAGTTCGCCAATGCATTCCCTTCCCGCAAGGAGAACTGTAGAACGGTACGCAAAGAATTAGTTTATTTAGAAAACTTTCTTTAACTTAATATAAACGTTCTCGGTATTATTATGTGCTTTATACTTTCATTGTATTATAATGTAGTTAGCACGTACATTAAACACTCTCAAAAAGCCAAAATAATAAATTCTTTCGAACTTGAAATTACTGCTAGTCGATCACAACGAAACGGATTCTCATATGCATTCTCCTCGCGCACTCACTGGCCGACCCGACTTTTCAAGAATCATGACGAAGTCGAACGCCTGCGCCTTCGAAGAACGAAGCTTTGCTGACGTAACGAGACGAATTTACACACCGTTTTGAAAACATCGATTGTTACGGTTCAACCACTAGTCCTTAGCTCAGAATATGAGTTAAGAAAATACTTTTGCTCTGGCAATAAGCAACGAATATTTTAAATATAGAAAGCACTTTTTGTGCTTTGCTTAGGAGAATGACTCATTTCCTTCATTCCATGGAATGTACGCTACTGGTTTTCTCCTCGTTCATACTGACAATAAATGGCACCGTTACACATTGATCTACACATAACGTTATACTACAAATATTGCAATAATAAATATGACGATAATCTACTGATTACTATGATACTATCAATATTTTAACAATAGGTACGGCGAATAGCCGATGACAAAACAACTATAGGAGACAAAAGACATTCAAACCTAAACAAATGGAACTACGAAGAAGGAATCATTAACAAATTGTTTGAAACTAAGAATCTTAAATAAACTTCGACAAAATCAAATCTCTGCAGGTATTAACAAATGGGAGATACGATATACCAGATTTTTCTCGTTAATACATTGACAATAATTAATAAATACATTACGATAGTTGACTTCCTTTCGACAATGCTCACAGGCAACATTTAATGTGTGATAACTCAATTTTTCAAGGCGAATGTGGCAAGACAACTCTGCAACATTTAATGGTGTTGGGGTCGTAACTTGGATACAAAATCAAAATCTTTAATCAAGACAGCGGGCTGAATCAAATAGTTAGAAATCTCTCCCCCTATCATCGGCCTCCACTAGAATCCATAACTAGCCTCCTTCGGTTGCGAATAATCAACCAAGCCATCCTACAAGTATTCTGAAAAATAATTATCCACAGTTACAATACTCTTCGCGAAGTCTTCTTTGACAGTGAACTCTGGTAAGAATCCACCCCGAATCACACGAGAAACTAAATCTTCTACTTCTAAGCAGGGAGCATCGAACATAAAGATACCTCAATTTAACGATCATATAAGTTTTTTCAGAGCTTCTTTCGTGCTAACTTGCACCACGCAAGATTTAACAATATAATTTTTTTTGATTATATTTGAGCGCCGAAAACTTATCACGGAGCACGTCGCAAAGAGTATACATAAGCTAACAGCAGCGAGAAAAATATCTCATCTTGCATGCCATTACTAGCACTGTGTAAACAACTATTGCCAGTCGCACAGAGCGCCAGCGCTGTCCAGGTGCTGGCAAACTCGTAACTGGCACACCAGTACTGGTAGCGCGTAAATCAGCCTTACGGTAAGTACCAACGCGCGCCGGGGGTGGCGCGGGCGTAGTCGCGGGCGGTGGGGGCGGTAGCGCCGACGGCGGCTCTTCCACAATCAGCTAATATCACGTATACACGTTTGATATGATCGATGTACTGTTACAATATATATTCAACATTCTGAAAAGTTATGTATAATTGAACAAGTAAACACACATTAAAAAGAAATATTAATTGCCACCCAATACCATAACACATCAGTCATAAACATTAAATATTACTGACTCCCATGTCAAAAAAAGTAATGAAATAGTCTCTCACTAATTCCACTAAGGAATTGAGTTCCATTCAAACAAAACATCAAAAGAAAATATTGCAAGTTCAGAAGGCCATAATTGCTTATCTGAAACCTGTGTAATAATTAATGTAATGTAATGTCTGTTTCACTCACATGTTAACTCATTAAAAGCACATTCACTTAATTCACTATACTGCGTTTTTGTAGGAAGAGCTCTCAAGATAACTCAAATCCCATCTTCGCGATGGAATATGTCACGGCATTTCGTATCATTCACAGTCGTTCCGCTAGATTTCGCACGATCGTGACCGTATGAAGCAGTGCTTGCGATCATGCGACTTCTACCGGCAAGACCGAGAAAAGACGCGAAATGCCGTGACATATTCCATCGCGAAGATGGGATTTGAGTTATCTTGAGAGCTCTTCCTACAAAAATCGCAGTATAAGCAACCGTACTTCATCTGAACAGCAAAACCGATGCACTGACAGGAATATCTTACAATAATATGAGAAATGTTGAAAGAAATTAATGGTAAATTAAATTAACTTGTACTCTTAATTAGATATTTTCTTGTTGCTTTGATGCAGAACTTTTAAATTTTTGGGCACATCTGCAATATTGAAGTACATGCAGTAACACAGTGCTTAATATGTACACATTAGTCAGAAGTGTATCACAATCACATTAAATCAATTAATGCTTACATATTTCACTTTCTAACTATACTTGAATCAAACAGACAAAATAAAGCTCTGTCAGGAATGACTGACTGAAAAATGAGAGAATTTCTTAATTAAATAAAATTGTCTTAAATTCCCGTAATCCAGTAATTGCCAGCTCTCTCATTCTCCAAATCACGTGGGGACCAACATGCACTCTTAATTTGAATGTGGGTGGCTGCTACAAGGTGTCAGGTGTTTAAGGTTAAGTTTCTGCATACCAACAATTCTGCATAACCTTCTTCCATTGAATTTTTTCACATTTCTGACGTGACATGGTAATGCCGTAATATATTTTTGGAGTTTTTCCGCTCTTACACTTTGAGAAGAATTTTACCCACTCGTAAGACCCACATTTTCTGCTTAACTGAAGAGTTGTTTCTCGTATTACAGTACACTGAGGATATTGCCACGCACAATATACAATATAAGTTCCCTTCGGAAACAAAACGCGCACTGGAAACACAATGTATTAGCTTTCAAATAAGAAATGCGAGTTCGAGCTCCCTCGCGCAAACTCTCGACGCAGCTTTTTGCGGCGAGACGGTCGGAGTTGGCAGACATTAATTTTGTAAGCATGCATGCCAATCTCCAGCGAAGAAAACGTACTTAACTGGAATATTTCCATTACATGGGGGATTTAAGTTAGGGTTGGCTCCAACTTAAAGTGTAATCAAAAGTCGCTAAGCCAACGTAGTACGTATGGTGGGTGGTTTACGAGAGGTTGGTATTGCCACGGTATTCCCCGTCATATCTTACGTGAAATACATTTTACATTAGTGTACGGGGGTTTTAGTTTAGAGAGTTTAATGTTATGTAACACTGAATTTTTTTTATTTTTATTTTTCAGTATTTCCTGATATAATTCTTTTATTTGATTCTTGTACTAAAACATTAAGATATTAACTAATCAATTTGTTAAAAACATTATTAATGAATTGAAGTTATTAGATGTGAATTGTTACAATAAATACAAAATTTCAATTTTTTATTGAATCTGTAAGATTATGAAGAAAATATTCAAATCTGATGTGTAGTATATTCTAGAATCCATTTAAATTGGCACAGTAGACTCTCATTCATGCGTCATCCACGACGGTGTGTGCATAGATAGATTTATTTAAACTGCAATTGGGCATAACCCGGTGGCAGCTAATTACAAAAACATAAATATACACAGCCTTTCAGTAATATAGAACACTAATACCACTAATAATAATAAATTATTATTATTATTATATAATAAGAATAATAACAACAATAAGAATAAGGTAATATAACTAGCAAATTATATACTAATTGTAGTAATAATAATGGTAAAATAATGATAATAATATAAAAACTGACTGATTCATAAAACATTAAATTACATGAAGAGAGAAAACCCACACACACACACACACACACTGCACTTCACTTCACTAAGACCTGAAAACATTTCCTTCTTTATTTCTCTGCTATCCACTGCACTACACCTCACTTCACAATAAAACACTTATGCATTGCTATATAACCCACTATTCTCCCTCATTTACTTAATAATACCCTAAATTAATTTCCTAAACTGTTGAACGCTTTGCGGAAAGGGTTCAAAGGTTTTTGCAGGCAATCTATTCCATTCCCTAATCGTTCGATTTGTAAAAGAAAATTTCCCGACATCCGTTCTCTGCTGTCTTAAATTTATTTTGTGCCTGTGATCCACTCTACTGATGTATGTAGGAATACATAGCCGCCGATTAATTTCTTTCCAAGCTGGATGACCATTATAAGCTTTATACAAGGCGCAGAGTCTTGCTACTGATCGCCTGTTTTTGAGTGAATCCCACCCTGCCGTTTTCTGGTCCCTGAAAGTAAATTTAGCTGCCCTATGCTGAATCCTTTCCAAGTGTTTACACTGCATAATCTTGTGCGGATCCCAACAAATTGTTCCATATTCCATTATTGGACGAACAAGAGATAAATAAGCAATTTCCCTCGCGTTTGCCGTACTCTTTTTTAGGATGCGCATTACAAAGTGAAGAGATCTCCAGGCTTTCCCTACAACAAAATCTACGAGTTTTTTCCAACTTAATTTACTATCGAAATGAATTCCTAGGTACTTGCACGAGGAAACTCTCGGAATAATGTCATTATTTAAATGGTAATGTGTTTCACTGTAATTATGACCCCTGCCAAAAGTGATGGATTTACTTTTAGAGCTATTTATGGACATTCCATTATTTTCCGCCCAGTAATATAACGCATCAAGACCTCTTTGCAGTATTTCTTCATCTCTTTTCGAATTAATACTACGATATATTATGCAATCGTCTGCAAACAGCCGAACATTTGAGGTTAATTGCGCCGGCAGATCATTGACGAAAGCTAGAAATAGAAGGGGTCCAATGACACTCCCCTGCGGTATTCCTGACGTAGCGCTTGCCCCGGAAGATAACTCTTGCCCAATTCGGACTTTCTGTTTTCTATCTCGCAGAAACTCGCTAATCCACGCCACCACCCTGGTATCTATGCCTGAATTCATTAATTTCTGTACAAGCCGATCGTGTGGAACGACATCAAATGCTTTAGCAAAATCTATAACTACTGCGTCTACTCTCCCGCCCGCGTCAATTTCATCTGCTAGATCCTGAAATAGCGTGACTACCTGACTTTCGCATGAATAATCACTCCTGAACCCGTGTTGCCCATCGTAGAGCCATTTTTTAATTTCCCATTCTTTCTTAATGTAACTCCCAACTAGATGCTCCATAAGCTTGCACACCACTGACGTAAGACTTACCGGCCTATAATTGCATAATTTAGTTTTGTCACCACTTTTAAAAATTGGTACGACAAAGGCTAATTTCCAATCTTCCGGTACTTTTGAATTATTCAAAGACACGTGAAAAATTCTAATTAGGTACGGTAATATTGCCTTTCCTGCTAGTTTAATTAAAGCCGTAGAAATGTCGTCTGGACCCCTTGACTTACCATTTTTCAAAGACTTTACTTTATTCCATAGAACGTTTACTTCAATATTAAACTGATTCGCAACCGAAGGCCCTTGAATAAATGGATGGTCCGTACTATTTTTGAAAACCGAACTAAAATACTTATTAAATGCATCCGCTTTTGCCTGATTGTCAGTGATTAGCGTGTTTCCATTTTCGCGAATAACTGGGATATCCTCTTTATTTCCTTTCCTTCTACGAACGTATTTATAAAAGCCTGTCCAGTTATTTCCCTTCCCATCTAGAATATTCTTTAAATATGCCTCCTGAGCAATTTTCTTTTCGCGCTCCAATTCTTTTGAACGATTTCGAAAAATATTCATATGCTCGCTACTGCGCTTTCTATTCTTAAATGCCTTTCTCGTTATCCTCTTCATTCTCCTAATTTTTACATTGTAGTATTCTGGATACGGATTATTTTTTAGAATTTTACACGGAACAAACTTTTGCCAAGCTTCGTATATAATATCTTTAAACACGCCCCAAATTTCTTCCATACTGCCCTCTGTTCTCAGAAAGCGGTCATATTGTTCCCTAAAGAAACCTTGAAGCCCGCTTACATTTGCTTTCTTGTATTGCCGTACTTTCGTTCCTATTGTAATGCCTTTCCTTGAAATATTTCCAAGTCAAGAAGAACCGCTTTGTGGTCACTAATACCCTCAACAACTTCACAAGATATGAAAAGTTCTTTCGGCCTAATTAGGTAGACATCCAAAATCGCATCCTGTCGCGTCCCGGTACCGAACTACCTGGGTAAAACCCGCTTCCCAAACCAGTCCGTTCACTAGACTTTGGGCTTTCCCTTCGCTCACGGCTCCCAACCAGTTCACGCTCGGAATATTTAAGTCGCCTCCAATAACAATAGGATGGCCATTTTCGTTTCCCGTTCTCTGAATGATGTTATCTAAAATGTCATATCCATCGCTCGGAGGCCTACGCACGCAATAATTTCTGAAATAGTTCCTGACGTAATAATTTCTATTCCCATCATTTCAAACTCTCTACTGACCCACTCTAATCTAATATTTATGTCCTCTTTGACGCAAATAAAGACTCCGCCCCCTGTACTATTTCTATCCCTCCTAAGGATCTTGTAATGGGAATGAAAAATTTCAGAGGACCCGATTTCCTCAGTTAGCCACGACTCAGTCCCTATCACTATGTCGGGATCGCAGGCATCAACTAGATTCCAATACTAGCATGACTTGTGATAAAAAAATATTCTCTCCTTCATCCTTCCATCACTCATGTCTTGTCCCAATATTATTATGTGCAGTCAGCATCACCAATTTGTACTTTAATTATCATTAATTTTAATACACAACACAAGTGAAATGAATACAAATTATTTCCAGTGTGCTATAATTGATTTTCACTTCTTAATAATATCTGTTCTTTGAAATAAGATCTTTAAATGTCTTAAAGTACAAAGTTTTCGAAATGTTAGTAGTTTGCATGTAATTTTGAACGAAGTAATGGCAATTTTTAAAGTCAAATTTTCTCAAAAATAGCTCTAAATTTTATCTTTTAAAGTTTTGTATTGCTAGAGTTAAATGCACTGATTTATGTCCATTGACCTAAATACCATTTTGATGTATTCTTTTGCTATTTCAAAAATTACACCATCTTTTAAATATTTCTTTAATATCTGGAGGTTTACAATAGAGGCATTTTTTAAACTTCATTGCATTTGCAAGTACAAGTGCTTGGAATGATTTCACATGAAGTTTCTCAAAACTTCAGTTTTCTGTGAAAATGAACTCAAAATTGTGCATTTTCAGAAAAGATCAAATGGCATTTTATCTGAAACAGCAGCAAATTTTTCAATGAAAATTTTGCAGAATACAACATGTAGTACATGTTTTATTTTTCTATAATATCCTTAGTCATATTTCAATTCTATTATTAGAAGACCAAAAAACTGAAAAAATGTGTAAATCTTTAGACTCCAATAGCAGCTGGGAATGGGGTGGGGCAATAAGTTAGCCTAGACTAGATTAGAAAATTAACTGTTGCGAGAAAGCCTGCACAATTCAGTACCACCATCAGTTTTATTCAAATTGTATTTTTTATTTCAAAGGTTTGTAATTCTATTACTTGTATAAATATTGAAATAGTATCCAAATCTTCTATCCTACAACAGTTTAAACAGCTGCCTTAATCTGTTCTTGGTTGTCAGTTTTTGTTATGCAGAAAATCGTCTCCTATATTATTTCAGTAGTATGCCTTCCTTTTGCGGCTCCCACATGCAACCAATCTTTATAAATGAGGTCTCTTAAGAAAGAGAATTTCACGGAGATGTGGCGAATTGCACATTGACTTTCAAAATATGAAGGATTTGTTTAAAAAATGCACCTACAGATTGATGTAAAATGCAACCCACAAAACGTCAGGATTTTTGAATCTACACCGTTAAATAATTATACTGATTATTTCCACTTTTTTTAAAAATTAATTTAAAAAATTATACAACAAAAAACTGAAAGAACATGTTTATCAAAAAAAGTCTATTTCAGCTTGGTTGAAAACAGGATTAGCAAATGAAACTAGGGAAAATTATTTTTTGTGATGTTCTTTATCTATCATCCATATCATACATGTTTCACAACTACACTTAATACATATTTATTCACATTAGATGAACACAGTCGTTTATTAATGTAATGCTCACACATCAACATGTCTTGAGAGAGAATTGTTTCCTAGTAAATGAGAAGAGTTTGAGTATGCACACATACTGTATTACTGGAATGCAACTTTCAAACGATTATTATTAATGCAAATCAATGTGAGATCAGATATTGTGTGACTTAATATATTGTCACATGTAGCTTCTAATTTAATTAAAAAACAGACAAAGTCTACTTTTATAAATTCAAAAGCTATAGATCTGTAATTGCATGTACAATAATATACATACACAATAAATTTACATTGATTCATAATTTTGATGACTAGTGCACCTTTTAACTTCTCTTTCTCCATTACACTTACTAATAGGAACAATTCTGTCTTGGGTAACTTTTATACAATACACTGCTTAAAGCAGCACTGTCAGCTCAGATAGTAAATGAGTATTAGAAATCTACAAATAATAATCTGCACATAAAAAGTATGTGTATGATTTGTCAAATCCAATGACATTAACTCAATCAGTAAAATATATAAAATATTTAAGTATTATATTAATAAAAATGTATTAAGTAAATAATTAGTTAACAGCTCTGTATTACGAAGAATGAAGGAAAGATTTCAAAATGGTCCCAGTGTTTTCACCAATGGCATTAAGATTTTACAAATGTAAGATGGCCTATTTTTATATATACGCACTATTACAACGCATTATATCAAACCATTAAGAGGCCACCAAATATTACTTTCAAATTACACTATAAGTTTGATAATACTGCTTCATTAGCCTCATATACATATATCACTATTATACTTGGAATTAGAGTAGCATTTTTACTGCATATGTAGTTGAAAACAATAGTCTGAAGACAACAGATATATTCTAGTTCATTCATCAGCAAAACAAATAAACAGTGTAAAACAGTATAAATCATAAGAATGTAAAGATTACATGAGAATTAAAACAGTTATTATTCCCCATTGTCACAAGCTCTCTTGTTTTCACTCCTTGAATATAAAAAGCATTCCACAATTACAAACAATGAGAATGAAAAAGGAAAATTAGCAAAATAAATCTCCAACAATTTAAGGTTTCAAATAATGTTAAAACTATTATATTCTAATGAAGATGTAATAATTATCTCCACAGAAATAAGAATAACTGAAAAATTAAGAAACGTTTTTAGTTCCGAAGTCATACAGGATGAAAGAGAATATCAAATTAAATATTTTATACCTGAATGACATCACTAATTGCATTATTTCACTTAAGCGTTTTGTCAGACTTATTGAAAACTTATCGAATTATATGGTTTAGGTACTTATTTCTCATGTAATGCAATAATCCTGCCCATGCACAAATTGATTTCTTTGGGCAACAAATTACACACTTAATGAAGCATGCACTATCAGACAGCTCGCTTACTCACTTTTTCACAATTATAGGTCTAAAGATTATTATTTTAAACCTTAATGAAAAATCATGCCTAGCTTTTTACAGAATATTTTAGTTACCTTTACTTTAAAACAAAACCAATCCAAAAAAATTAGTTTTTGTTTGTAGCACCGTACAGAAGCAGCAATCTGTATCCACAGCCAATAGAAGATGGAATATTTCTTCAAGGATCCACAAAGGATATCATAATATAACGAGTACCAGATGTGACACGCAGGCCTTCATGATAATGAGTAAGACGACCAGGATGCATTAACATCCAACCAAGCCGGGTGTCAGTAACACTACAGTTATACCGAATAAATCGACACCCTCCACCCTGAAAGCAAGATATACATTTTCAATACATGAAAGTATAACAGATTTGAAATAAACCAAAGAGAAGCTAATAAAATACAACAAACACATAACTGAATTGTACCTTATAATCTATATTTGGTCTGTTGAGTGCTATATTAATTGTGTACGTAGATGAATCATGATGAGGCCTGAGAGATGGCTGTTCATCTGGCCGATAACGAACCACAAAATTCATTAGAGAGCGAGGTGGCTAGAAAGAATAAGAGAGCCATTACAAATGTTTTAATTTTAAAAGAACATAATTGATAAAAAATTATGAACAAACATAGATACAAAGCCTGTCACCATTTCAACTAATTTAACCCTACTTTCAAGAAGGAAAACATTCAGTGACAAGATAAAAAATTCACAGGAGTGAATGTGAAAGTTTTGTATTTACAGAGAGTGTTCAAAGCCTCCAAGAATTTGTCTATGAATTGTCTTTGTTCTGCATTTCACTTGTTTTTGCAACGATCAAAAGATATAATTCATTCTTGAATCAAAAGCAATTATTGCTACACTCTAATCAATTGTTAAAAAAAATCACTGAAATGTTGCAAAACGATTGGTTTGGCAACTCTACCCTTTTCAAAATTCAACCCACAATATTGATTATTTTAATATTGATCAATGATTATTTTACTTTATTACCCAGTTAGATTATTTTGATAATTAAATACTATGGTGAATCACGATGCATATCTAATGAATGAAAACCTGTGAATTTATCTTAACCGGTCGGTGCACTTAAGGGGCCTCGAAGGCCCCCTGATATCTCCTCATCGCTGTAATTCTGTTATGTTTTGCTTGTGGCTAATAATATTTCTTGACATCTCAAAACTATCATTTTGGTTACTAATACTACAAGGAGAGTAGACGGAAACTAACCAGCTTTTAGAAATCTAGCTTTTTCTGTAGGTAGTCGCACTTTCCACTTAAGGGGCCTGAAAGGCCCCCTATTGTTCTATGGCTTAGTTGAAGGAATTTCTATAAAAAAAAATGTCTCACAATCAACAACGGACCGTGACAATAAAATTCCTTTATACTTTCACTTTTCGACACCATCTCTTTTGAGTTAGAAGATCTTCAATATAAAATTTTGTTTTGTATCTGCCACAAGCGTGAACATGTTTCTTGTGTAAATTGTGCGGGAAGTACCGACCATCAAAAATTAATCTCTCTTCAGTGAATAAGTGTGAAAAATTGTATTGAACAGAGCTTGATTATATATCGAAGGGAGTTATTTTTGAGTAAAAGAAGTGATCCGTTTTTCACAGCAACAATGAATATTCGTATTTTCAAAGACATTCGAAGGTGCATGCACTTTGATGACAAATGAAAGGCGGTGATCTTTCAGAACGTATGTGAGGAAGAAACCTGATAAATGTGGCATAAAAATATTGTGATGTTGTGATGTGGAGAACGTATTTGCATTCAACAGCAGTGTATATTATGTTAGGCAAAAGGACGAGCCCTTGGCGAAAGATTTGGCTGCAAATGTGAAAGAACCGACCCAACTTTTGAGGAACGGAGAATACATTTCTGTGGATATTTTTTACGTCCCTATTCGCAGAGTTCTTGTCACAAAAACTAACACAGTTATAAATTTTATATCAAAACACAAAAGAGATTCCAAATGAACTGAAAACATCAAAAACAATTTTTTCTAGTGTGTCTGCTAAAACCAATAATATCTCTCTGTCTTTCAAAGCAAAAGGAAATATATTTATTTACATGTCCACACATCACGATCAACAATTTATTTATCTTGAAAACATGAAATCATAAATGATCTTATTATAAAATAAAACGAAGATAGGAGTAGATGTGATGGATCAGATGGTTGATGACTAGTATACGTCAAGCCTTCAAACATGCCGATGGCTAATGCATCTCTCGTACAACATAAAAGATATTGAGCACTGATGCAATATCTATTACACCAAGATGCCCAAAAACCACAATGAAAATGTCACTTGTTGGCGACAGATTTTCCTAAATGAACTACTGAAAAACTTTCAAAACGAAACATGAAATCAATGATTAACAATCCCAAAACACAAAAAAGGAACATTGAACTGCCTAAATGTTTTGGAAATTCACAAAACTGTAACCATAGGAGCCAGCAATAGAATTTTATACAAGTAAAAGGGAAAAAGTTTGTGATTTTTTAAATTAAATATTACAAATGTAAAGAAATATTTTGGTTTATTACTGTTTATATATTATTTCCTTTTCTTATTTATGTCCGCACAAAATGGGCAGAAAGAGTAAGAGTGTTTGTACAAAATATGAAAGAAATATTTAAGGAGAACAGAAAATATTTTATTAGTTGCAATGATTGATAATACAAATTACATCATAATCGAAGTCTTTCCGTTGTAAACTAAATAAAGAAATAAAATACCATTATAAATTCAACTAAAAAATATTCCTTTTTCCGCCGTGCCTTGCAAAATTTAGGAGGGGGCCTCAGAGACCCCTTAAGTGTTTAAGTGTAATATTCTTCTTCGGTGCATCGACGGGTTAATCAAGTCTTGAGGTATCAGAATTTACAAAGTAACTGTCACAAGTCATGTTGCAGTCCCAGAGCCTTTATAATGACCGAATTGGTTTTCATTTAATTTTCATTCCTCTCATATTAAATAAAAGCAATGTACACTTAAGATTTTTGCTTTTGAATGAAATCGGATAAATCCACAACTCAAATTAAAACAAATCCAAAGGAAAATTACAAAAAGGTTCTAGTCTCAATGCCCTAGTAAGAGACCATAATGTGTATATTGGGTAATATACCTGGCACAATCAAATACTACCACAACCATGTTTCTCCACTTGGATAATATTTACATTCATTCAACAAGTACATTAAAGGAAAAGGACAAAAACAATTTATTATTTCCCCAGCACTAATAGAAAACAAATTCACATCTCCAAAAATGAGTCACAAAAGAAGAAAGAAACAACATACAGGTTATAGGCAATCTATTAACCCCATTCCAGCAAAAGTAGCATCAACAGAACGTCTAAGCCACAAATACACAAAACCCAGTCAATCTACTAAAAGCTGTCCAAGACCGATCTAGGCCCAGAAGGGATTGAACCATTTCCCTTATTTACAGTCTTTTGTCAAGTCTTACATTGGTGTAACCTATAAAAACACTCTGTTGCAGAGGCATCACAAGCTCTTCAAGGAAAAAGTCCCACATATCGCCCAGACCCACTTGTTTCATGTGGATGTCACGAGTGGGGACAGCTTCATAACCTCCCTCTATTCTTGGATCCTGAGGCAAGAATTAATATATTTCATAAACATAATAACATACAAGGCATTAGCAGATGAAGACAACTTGCAATTCAAATATTGAAAGTTGTTTCTCCTGCAAATGCCTTGTGAAAAAATGAGTATACATACATCATGGATATAACCTGTGAAAACCATTTCCTGTAATGGTCTCACATACTGTTTCAGAAATTCCAACCAGAGTGGCTCAAGACCAACTTGATTCATGTGAATGTCTCTGGTAGGAACATTCTCATAGCCACCCAATAATCGAGGATCCTGTAATAATTTTACTGTGCATAAAATTTTCAAAACACAAGTAATAAATAACATACTTATGACACTCATTAAAATAATTTTAATCAATGTATTTCTCATTGTAACTGTAGAAAAAGCAATATACTGCCAAATAGATTCCACAGGAACGTACTTTATTTGTGCCATCAGACCACTGACCAAATGCTTCCATAATTTCAATGAATTCCTTACAAAAGCGAGGATTAACAATTGGAAACCAATAAACATCAGGACAAGGCTGGAAAAGATTTAAGAGTTATATCACACAAATGACAAATAAAAACAAAAGTAAAGCAACAAAACCTTAAGAATTATTTTCACCTGCATGGCTGTCTTGTTAGGATTGAAGTTCTCAGAGTAGTTTTCATGGAGATAACGTTGTTCCCAATCCCAACGATTATCTAATAGTTGGTACATTTCACTGTTTGTCTTGGTTGTATCATAATTATCAGCATTAATCAAATGTCCAAAATCCATTCGATTGCTCACATACATGAAAACATTCTAAAAATTGAAATTAATGTTTTTTAAAAATAATATACCAATAATGTCTAACAAAAAGTATTTTAACACAGAGATCTTACCCGGTCCCTCATAGTTTTGCAGAAAGACATATCAGCATCCAGTTGTTCATCACTGTATATAGGCCTTGTTTCAGGATTGTTGATAACTGATGCATTAATCAAGTAGCAAGCACTAACATAAGGTACATTCCATAAGCCTCTGAAAAAGTAATGGTAGGGAAATTTGACTGTTAAAGCAGTCTGAAGAATATTCAATGAACGCAATATGATTTTAGAAAGATTACTAAAACAATTGTGTAATAGAAAACAGGTCATAAATAAAAATGAAGTCTCGCTCTCTCAGACATCATAGTTAATAAGCATACTGATCCAATAGCAATCAAAGACCAATTTATCTATCTCATTTGACACAGCAATCATTCAATTGAGATCTCACCCATGCAGTTCATCATCTCCACATATGAGATGTTGCAATCATATCCTAAGTGCTATTAAATGGACACTTCTATGATATATGAGGCTGTGCCACTTTTGCACTTTTCGATGGCGATCCGATGTCAACAGTTGGTTCTGTTATGTGTGTGCGTATGCTTTTTGTTATGGCTGGAAACAACAGAAGGTGCACGAGGTGGAGGAGGTGGCAGAGGAGGGGGTAAAGGCAGAGGAGGGGGCAAACGAGGGTATGGATCTAGGATGCCTGTACTCATTCGCCACAACCCAGCAAGTGCTAATTACTATGACCACAAAGATGTAAGTATAACAATATGTTTAAAAAAATTAATATGGTTTAATATTCAATAATATGATTTTACATAATTGATTCACTTCCTAAACTGTTACACGTGAAAAATCCAATCATTATCAAAACAATTAACAACGTACACAATTATTTGCAGGGTGCCCGAATTGTGAAATGTTCCCATTTTGAACTTGACTACATGCTAGGAAGAAAAATTACATTCTTCTGCATGGCACAAGGTTTGCCAAGACCTCAAATAACTTGGTTTAAAGATGGAATAGAACTTTTTGCACATAAATATTTTCAGGTTGGTACAAATGCAAACATGAATATATTATTAATTAACAAATAAACATGTAAAAATTGTTACACATTACTGTTGTTCATTCCTAAAGGTTCATGAGTGGCCCATTGGCAATGATACAATGAAATCTAAAATGGAAATTGATCCAACAACGCAAAAAGATGCTGGTTACTATGAGTGTCAAGCAGATAATCAGTATGCAATTGATCGAAGAGGTTTTCGAACAGATTATGTTATATACACTTACTGATAAAATGTATTTTTCTTGCTGTACTTTACTTACATTTAATTGTGCATGATATAAATTGCTGACTAATTCACTTAAAACAACAAATGAAACTATTTTTGAAAAACAACTCAATTGATTAAAAATAAAAACAGTTTATTTCTTTCTAGTCTGTCCTACACGAATATTCTAACATAATGTTTAAAAAAATGTAATATTTTAATGAATAATAAATAAATAAATATTTATGATAGAGTGGTAACTTGAAATTTTCTTAACTGAAGACTCTTACTCACATACCTTGCTCCCTCAAATTCATAAAAAATTACAAATATTCGAGCCTATTAAATTGTCACCAAATTAACTTTTACTTGAAAGAATTGTGTCAACCAAGGAACAAATTCGCATTCACAAAGATTTCTGAATTTAATGTTCATTACAACACACATGGAGGAGAAGAAGAAAAATCCATATATGCAATCTTAGAAAAATACTTGATTTATATAATATATATATATATATATATATATATATATATATATATATATATATATATATATATAATACATAAAAGGAAGAAGCATGAAGAGGGAAGGTCCCATGAAGAGGGGAAGGAGAAGGGGAAATGAGGAAGGGGCTCGTTAAGGCCCCTGTCGACATAGGGCTCTCGTGACCCTGGCCATTGCTGGGTGCTAATAGGCATCACTACTTGAAGGGATCAGTAGCACGCAGCAACAGATACAGGAGGGAGAACTCATTGCAGGTATATTGATTCTGTCTACAACTTAAAAGTACTTAGAGGAAAGTAATTGTTAATTGTGATTCCTGATGCTTTTACTTTATAATGAAGGATTTACAAAATTTGAAGATACTATGACATACAACAGTAAAATTAAAGTATTAGTAGAAAATGTAAACTAAAAACATTAATAAAAATTTGTTAAAAATTAGCAATATTTCCAACCAATACATTTTAGAGTTACTTAATTAGTAACCTCATTACCACATATTGAATATTGTCCCACTTACATAATATTTTCTGTCTTAGTTATGATAGTTTGGAAGCAAATACTTGCACTAGTGTTCGTTCTGCTTGTGTGCGATGGTCCTAAAGGAGTAATGGGACGAAGAGGTCGAGCTCGTGGCAGAACAAAAAGTAAATTTCAGATAGGATTGCCAGTCACAGGGCAATACAGAGACCCTGAGTCTGACAAATATTACAACAATAACAATGTACGTATTATTAGAACATAATTTTTCTACTTTATAGCTGAATTCAGATAATGAAATTCTATAATTTATTTTTCAAGAGAAATGTAAGAAAAAGTTCTTCATAAGTTCAAAGCACTATTTTGTTTGTACCAAAATCTCACATCGCACTTGCAAATAAATTTTGTTCTATGCAATTTCAAATCGTGAAAATGTCATATCCTGAAATTTATCTAACAAAATCATCATTTATTTTCAGGGAGCAAAAATATTAGAAGCATCCCATTTTGACTATGAATATATGTTGGGTCATAAGATAGTGTTCCTGTGTTTGGCAAAAGGTTCACCTCGTCCTTCTATAACATGGTTTAAGGATGGAATTGAATTATATGCGCACTCCTATCTTCATGTAAGTATGAATATGAAATGCACATGAACTTGATCACATTTTACAGCAGTTATATTTAAGGAAAAATCATTCAAAATCCTCATTTTTTTCTCTCAACAGATTCATGAATGGGTGATCAGTGACGACAGAATTAAATCAAAACTGGAAATCGATCCAGCCACACAAATGGATGCAGGGCTTTATGAATGTTCTGCTGATAACATGTACTCGATTGATCGACGCAGCTTTAAAACAGATTTCAGTATAGCTTTCGACTAACATTTCAAATATTTAATGTTAATGACAATTTGAGATTTTTTCCAGTTTTAAATCTGAAGTGCTCTTATATACAAAAATCATGCACAAATCAAGTAAGAAATAGAATCAAGAATAATAACAATATTGCTACAGTTGAAGTTAATTCATTAGTGTTTCAATTAATTACATTTCATAAGTGTAAACATAATAATACTAAAAGTTTTGATAAAACCTTAATTTTAATATTTAGAGGATATATAACACATCAGAGAATACTGAATAAAACTATTTCAAATTTGTAAATGTTCTACAAAAATATTATGAGCAATGAATAAATAATTTTTCTTTTTTCAAACTTCCGTTCACAAAGCTTCTATTTTTAACTTTTAAAAATAATAGACCCAATAAATGATTACTTACAAATGGATTTGGGAAAATCTCTTAGACACAAGAGTATGAATTAGCATGAATTTGATAATTATTAATAGCTCACACAAGCAATGAAGATAAGCTTCATTCAATATATTATGAGAATGTTTAGTGTACTATAATATTGTTCCTGATTATTATAGAACAGAAGAAATAATGAGTGAATGATATGAAACAAATACAGAATAATTTACAAAAAAGCAAAGGGTATTAAAAAACTGAATGTTTTTATTAACTGCTTACATATTACTATAGTAAAAATAGTGTTTGAGCGGAGATTGAACAGCATTAAAGAGAGAAAAAGACTCCAGATTTTAAAAAAGTGTTTTGAAATGAAAGAAGAAATTATGCTATAAGTTTAAAGAAACATAAAAAATGTTTTACAAATGTTTGTAATGTGTTCCTAGTCAATAAAAACTAGTAAAGGATTTCTAGATGTGCTGAATACAGTATCTAACCTTCAGGAGATGTACAATGCTCTTACTGTTCATTATTTCAGCTCATTAGAAGATCCAAAAAATTAGGAGCAAGATTATGTCAAACATGTCTGTTTTATTTTTTTTTAAGTAAACATTCTAAATAACAAAAAATAAACTTGTATTCTGAAAAATTTCATTTTATATTTTAAACACAGGGAAGCAATACTGCAAAGAAAATTTTCTATCAATGAGAATGTAATAATACTCACAAGGATGAGTAAAAATGTTTATACAATTATGACATCACATACAATTAAATAAATCATATTTTTTTCTTACTATTTCCTTGAAAATTATGCTATCCTTGCCTCTCAATGTATTTTGTTGCACATTACCCAGAGCATTAAAAACAAAAATTAGGAAATATGATTTTTCATATCAAAACAGGTTATTTGACAATAAAATAAATCATTTGTCATGTAAAAAACCATAACACTTCATGTAATACAAAGTCTTTGAAGAGAAAATATTAATTCTGAGTCTATTCCTCATTCAGTATCTTTGAAATCATTATCTGTAAAATAACAGTCCTTTACAACCTGGATTTGAGTGTCCCACAAAAAATTCAATTGAACATTAAACACAATGAGTATATTCACCTATTTTTCAAAAGTAAGATCACAAACAGAAACTATTTGAATTATGTCTGCAGTAGGTCTTGAAGATTCAGAGAGGTATGATGAACTTGAAATAAACTCCAATCACTACCTACATGCAGGAACAGCATGGCTTGCTTTTAAAAAAAACATGAAATTCTTTTGAATTCCCTCTTTCCCCTTCCATTCAATAAGAAATAAACAAGAATGCTTTAGTGTTACACCAGATTAATGCTCAAAGATATTGCAGTATTCTATATGATATCCAACATTAAAAATTATCTGAGAAGGTCTTTCATCTCAATCACTGTTTCCAAAATAAACAAACATTTTGATGACTTTCATCTGGATATGATTAAATTTTTTCATGATTCAGCATTCAATTCTTTATGAATTTATAATAAGGAAAAAAATATAATAATTTGCTGACAGTTTTTGCATTTTTTACTACGGCTGATTCCATGGACTTAAATTTATTGAAACTATTTATGAAGTAAAAATGTAATGAATTTTTGTGTATTGAAAAATAATTTGAATCTATGAAAGCAGTTTCTTTAAAATATATGAAGAAATAAAAGGAAAATTTAACAACAGTCATTAAAGTTGTAAATATTGCTTCTATATTCTTTTTGAAGAGTTTTTTTCACTTTTGCTGAACACTGTTGAGGCAAGTTCCAAAGTAAGCATTGATAATAAGTAACAATTAATGAGGGTAAAAATAAAGTTATTGTATTTAACAAATAATTTTGAAGTTTGCACCCTTATTCAACTGTGAAAAGAACAAATGCTATAAAACCTTTGCGCTTTACATGTTTCAAATATAGGATCAGATTTAATCAAAAACATTGAACACACAATTTTATTTGTCTTCAGAACTTTCTTAGGAGGACTTTTCACACTGGTGAATCATGTAAGCTGGTACTGGTTTGTTTATGACCAAAAAAGATGTGCAAAAGAGTTTTTTTAACATCCAAGAAGAAACATAAGAAGTGTTGTTTCTTAGCCACAGGTTAATATATTAGTTGGCATAGTTAATGCAATGGAAATAGGATGTAATATATTGAATAAGTACTACTCACCTTCTTTCATTGTGAATGATGTCCATGTAATCCGATGAGCGAGCATAGTACCCATCAGGTGTAAGAGCTCCCCAGAAATTTGACCATGCCTTGTAAGGACGCAATAGTAGTGGTGCTACGATACTCCTAACAAACATGGGGGAGGGGAATGAAAAAATCACTTTTGCTCCTTAGCATATGACGTGTTATGGCTAAAAATGATTAGAGACTATTTTTTCACATTTCCCAGAATTTAATACTTCAATCTTGTTTTCCTTGAACCTTTTCCTCTCTACTTACTAGAAAGCAGTGATATAATTTGTGGCCAAACTTAATCATGCTTGCATTCTGTTTGTACAAAGATACAGAAAGACACATCTAAACCATTGGTGTTGAAAAATGGACTTGAATAATTTTTATTCATCAACATATGCAACTAATTTCAGAGCAAAACTTTCTTTAAGACAAAACTTTATGCATGTAAATGATACAGAATAAAAATTTGTATAGATAAAAAAAATAAAATAAAATAAAAACAAACCAAAAGAAAAGAAGGAAAAGAAAGAGAAGAGAAGAAGGAGAAAAGAAGATGAGAAGAGAAGAAAAGTAGAGAAGAGAAGATGAGAAGAGAAGGTGAGAAGCGAAGAGAAGAAGAGGAGAAGAAGAAGAAGAAGAGGAGAAGAAGAAGAAGAGAAGAAGCAAAAAAGAGGAAGAAGAAGAGAAGAAGAAGAAGAAGCAAAAAAGAGGAAGAAGAAGAGAAGAAGAAGAAAAGAAGACAAAAGAGAAGAAGAAAAGAAGAAGATGAGAAGAGAAGAAGAAGAGAAGAAGAAGAGAAGAAGAGAAGAAGAGAAGAAGAAGAAGAAGAAGAAGAAGAAGAAGAAGAAGAAGAAGAAGAAGAAGAAGAAGAAGAAGAAGAAGAAGAAGAGAAGAAGCAGCAGCAGCATTCATTTCCACCAAACTCTGTGTTTGTAAATGTATTCAGGCCTGAGAATGGAGAAATAAAACTCCAAAATGTCGGCTAACTGACAGAAATTTCAATTAATTGACCAATACCCATGAACCATGCAATGGATGAATGAATTAAGTTTTCTTTCAAGCAATCAGCAAACCTTAATTGAAATGAACCCAATTAGGATTTTTCTCTTAAAAATAAAATTTAAATGTAATATGAAAAAAAATTGAATATCATAAAGGAGGTAGCAGAATAAGATATGCACATCTGCCTCAGGGGTTAAAAAAATTTTATGTTGAAAATCGGAATTGAAGTGTTAAAAAAAACACAAACACAAAGTTTGAGTACATTCATGATGCAATATAATGAATGGCCTTTAATTCTGGATGTTCAATTTACTTATTGTGAAATTCTTTCTTTCTTGTATATGTAGGAAATAATGTGAGCACAATGAAAGTGAAGAGAATAGAAGTTCAAAGAAAATGAGACTTGCACCATTCATTTAAGCATCCCATCTTGTACTTGTAGAAACAAAATTTAAATGAGTTTTGAGAAAATAATTTTTGTTTCAAATTGCTTAAATTTCAAGTGCAAATTACACAAAAACTAGTTTTTTCAACAAATTGTACATGGCCTCTTTTTTTTTTTATTATTATTATTTTTTTTAAGCTGATCTTTTACAATGGACTTTGTCTGAGGCAAAAATATCTAACTTCAATTTTGTAATTTTAGAATGTTAACTTTTTGCAATTTTCAAAAAAATAGTAAAATAGTCTCTTATTAGATATGAGGAGAAAATTTAAAACAAAAATTTGGGGCAGTTTTTAAGAAAAAACTGCCTATATTTCACAAAAACTACTCACACTTTCAAAAAAATTGAAACATGAACTTATTTAAAGATCCATCGTAAGGGAAAGATTTCATTTGGGGTAAAAAATCTCTGACTGCGGGAGATGGAACTTGGGGATTCCTGAGCACATAGTGCGCTGTTGCCAAACGTGCAAGCGCGTGGTGTCATCACCTTCGCTACAGCTTTTCACGGTACTTCAACGACGCGGCACTGCGACCTTATTTATGGTAAATATGCATTTCTCTTATTTACTCATTGCAACGTGTCTATACACAGTTCAACATACAGGAGAAAAGGATCCGCCGAATAAAAACGTCACGTTATGGTAGAAAATTAACGTTGATATTTTCAATGTAAACTCTTCCGTGTTTTTATTAGGTGAGGGGGTACGAACAATTCAATTATTTATTAGAAACATTCCACTTATGTCACTATCACATTCACTGTTTTCAACAGTTTTTCTTCATTGCTACTATCACTATCCTTATCCTGTAGTTAAATTATAAAAACTTCAATAGTGTAAGAAGAGAGAAGAGAAGAGGGAGAGAGCGCAAGAATTAACTTGAACAAAATATTTCGGCTCTCTTACTTCTCCGGAAAATACCTTTGAAAAACTGTCCGTGACCGACTCTTACGAGTGTCCCTATGCACATCAATGACAAATATGAACTGAGCTCTCGCAAAGCTGTATGGTTGAATGAGTTTCCTATTTGGAAGGATATGCTTCATAGGAAATCCTACTCATCGTTTACAAACTATCAGGGCTTATTACAATCTATTCGGGACCAAGGTTGGGCTCGGCGCCTACGCTTGTAACATGTTATTTCCACCATGCACGTGGCGATGTATACAATTCATCGGCAACGCGGGTCGGCAAATGCTGACGTAGCGGACACCCGATTGGCCCAGAGCATGCCATTGCCAAGGAAACGTAGAGACACCGCCGAACTGTCAAGACCAAACTCATCTCCTGCAGTAACAACTAGTTCTGATTTTAACTTTCTTGTTATAAGAGAAAGAACATAACACTGTAGAAAAAAAATCGTACTGTGAGGTTGTGATATTGAAAAATAATAAATGTTGTTCCTCTAACATACTATGTAGTTAGATACCAAAAAATTGGTTTACAACAAACATCTGTTAATCAAAGGTCACTGCTAGCCCCCAAAGCATTCAGGCAATTTTCTCCAAAATTGATATTCTCTGATCAATTCAAGGACCTCTAAATTTGAAATAGATATTCTGATTTTGGGCATGCTTTCAAGAACTTTATAAAAATATTTTCAAAATCCTCAACAATGGCTTTAATTTTTTCCCTCAGATACAGCACAGGACACAAAAAATGGCACAGATTTCATTTGTATTGAACTATCTGAATTTTCAAAAATTGCAACAGTTACAAAAAATGAAAGGAAGTATGTGTATGCATAGTTTTCACATATGTTTAACATTAGTCACAAAGAGTAAATTTAATTAATATTTTTTCTTAGAACAAATGTCAATTCAAAAATATATAAGAATTTGGTTTATCTTCACTCACCTGTTCTGTACAATTAGTAGTGCCAATGAGTTAGGATTATCCAAATGAGCTTCACTGTCTATATTTAAGAAGTAATCGCATTTTTTTGTTTGGAAATAGTCACTGAAAAAATATAAAATAATAATTATCTCAAGTGACATTAAGAGGTATATCTATATTACTAATTTCACATGCATTCAGAAACCGAAAGAAAATTATGCAACCTTTAGCCATGTGAAGTGTCAAAGAATACCCAGAAACTTGGAAAAAATTCTCAAACTCTGAGTGACACTGCTAAAACAATTACGACCACAAGGTACCAAAGAACAGACCACCTGTGATTAAATATTTGCTATTCACTTATTGCATTATGAAACAGCAACATTTTTCAAAATATTTTTGATATATTGTACAGTTTTAATACGACACAATGTTATTGCAGTATTTGTGAAGATTGTTTTTAGTTAAAATATTTAACTTAGATCGTTATTTAGTTGTTAACCCTTTCTGTGCCTTTGTCTCACTATTGTGGCCACTTTGTAGGCCACAGCATAATTTTCCATTCTGGTCCTTTAGACCACCGAGTTACCCACACTATTCTCGGTATCAATCCTTTGACCCTTGGTGTGGACCAGTGCTGTACAGTTGTGCTATTTCATATGGCGACATCCAAAACTTTTACTGGTTTACTTTTTTCCACTAGTTCTCTTCATGTAACTTGAATGAAACAAACTATACTATATTTTCTTAGTAGCATGAAATATACTATATTTTTTTAGCTTCTGCACAGATGATGTAGATTAGATGTAGATAGCACTGGCAACAACCTCAAACTGTGTGTCTAACAGAGAGCAAAATAAATGTATTAGATTTTATTGCTGCTAGTGGTGATCTATCTAAATTAGATTATGAAGGTAATATTTTGTGATTAACCAATTAACAGCCAAATTAAGTTTCTGTACATAGTGCTCACGGCTTTGTCATCAAGTCCGTGTGTGCACAGTCATTACTGCAGCTTTCTGAAAGCATGTTTTCGCAACTTTTAGTTCTAATCCGTTGTTGAGTTGCTAAATTATAATACTAGAGCCACTACTACTTTGAAGTAACATTTTGTGTTTAAAGTTATTTAGATTTATCAATTATTACATCCTGTTGCTGTTCCCACTCCAACATGCCATTTAAATGGAGAGCAATGGGCGCCATGCATCGAACATTTAAAGAGGTAAATAGCGCAGAAAGGGTTAACAGTGTTATTTAGTGTAGTGTTAAGAATTATTTTCTTGGTTGTTCTTGAGCAGTGCTCAAACGACTTCAGCTTCCACCCACCCCTCCAGGTCAATGGAACATATTCACAAATTAGTATTCACTAATGCTGTACAGTAACAAAAGTCACTTAATTTCTTAATTGAATACTACAAACAAAATTAAATGAATGGTACTTAAAATAACTACAAATATTCACTTCAAAAGTTTCTTCAGCAAAAGCTGCTCCCACTTTTTTTCAGAAATAAATTTAAAAGAGAATTATATTCCAAAGCATAATTTTTCCTCACTTATAATATTTCAATAAACACATCCAATGAACTCTCCTAATTAATTTTTTTTCCTTCCTCCAATAAAGTTCTAAGTAAATTTGTACACAGAAGTGTTCAACACAGAGCAGAAATTCTTACATTGCCAAACTCCTTGCTTGTTTTTCCTTTATTTCATCCTTTTGGTCTATTCTCTTAACACTTTTATAACTATCAGCATGTTTCAAGACAAACTGGTTCACAATTTCTTCATGAAATTTAACCTGTAATATAAATAACAATTCAAGAATATAAAATGTTATAGTGATAATGTACAATGACCAAGTGAGAGAGAAGAGTAAAATACTTGCATTGTTGTGAATAAAAAGATGTAATTTATTTTTGGGGTATTCCAAATCCAAAACTTTTTGGAAGAACTCTTCTAAAAATGGAGTTGGTTGCTCAATAAATATAGCAATTAACACCTTGGGATAGGCTGTTTTCTGCAAAGAAAAAGTTTCATTTAATACACAGTAAATTGACCATTCATGTAACAACATAACATGTGTTTCCATCATTTCAATTTTAAATCATACCGGTTTGTCTTCAAGCCCAATAGAATTGTCCCAACAACTGAGGCAACCATCTTCTGGATTCCAACTATTGGCTAAGTAGTTGCCCAAAGAATTAAGAACTAATTTTGAATGTCCATTTCCATGCACAACTAAAGGGTTTGTATTATAAACAGTGTTTTGAAGATATGCTTCACGGCCCTTGAATCGCAATTCAACATCACCTAACGAAAAAGAACAAACAAAAAGATTTTCATTTTTAAAAGTAATCTAACAACAATATTATTTTAAAGATCTATCAACATTTGGCAATTGTACTAAGAATGAAACAATTGCAGGCAATCTTGTATTAAATAAAACACTTGTACATACATAAATTTCCACAGTAATTAAAAGTTGTTTTCTAGTTAAAAACAACAAATATATTTGCTCTATTTCATCTTTTACCTTGGCTTTCCTTTTCATATTACTTAGCCAGTATAATCAAATTAATTTATTCTAATGGAATACTTAAAAGCAAAGTAATGCTATGTCAGCAATAACAAAAGTTATTTTGTAAAATAAATTTCTGATCTAATCTGTATAAATGTATTGTTTAAAAATCAGTAAAAGAACTAAAAGGCACATGAAAACTTGAAAAATCAAAAGTACTTTGTTTTCGAACAAATAGAAAATTACAATATAAAAAAGGTGTTAAGTCCCATTGAATGATCCCTCCCACAAGGTAAGTACCACTTACTCATTCTCCATTTAACTCTACTTTTCTCCATATATCTTTTTCTCTATGGCAATTTCTTTATATGTTCCTTTGTGGCAAATAAAAAATCATGGCCTTTCAATTTTTCCTTTTCTCATTTTCAATTTTTATGATCAATGATACTAAAGATCACACAAGGCTCTTTCACTTTTATTCAAAACTTAAATCTTTTAGGAAATTTTTTATTTCCTTGTAAGTGGATTTTGTGCCAGCACTTCGCACATTTATCATAGGTAATGCTAATAAACATTTCCACACTTCAGTTCTGCAAGATGTATTTTTAGAACAGGTTCCATGACCACTCTGTCACCACTGTTCAAAATTGGTCTATGTAATCTTCCTATTCTGATTAAGTGATTGTTATTTTCAGTCTGCACTAGCCGTCCTTGATAGATTTATCTATTTTTGCTTGAATGACACTGGTCCATACAGTCGGTTCTCGGTCTGCTAGAATACCCTGCCAGTGCTTTCTTCAATCTGCCTGATCTGTGACCTCCAGATCTGTGGGACAGATAGACTATCAACCTAACTTGACAGGGAGAGCAATGAGCATTCACTAGTTAGTTGATTTGGTGATCCAGATTATCCAGCTCTGCTCACGCTCATTCTACTATTCCAACAGCATACTTGACCACAAGAGCTGCTCAGGCTCAAAATATACCCTGGGTGAGATTTCCAACATTGAGTTTGGTTCTGAGAAGTTTACGTATATTTCATTTGTATTCTGATGAGGTGGAGGTTTTAAAAACATGTTGCTAGCGCATATCCTTAGCCTGCTGAAAGCCTAGGTACTCACTGGCCTCCTCTAGGATCATTGCTCTTGCTGTCACCTCTGAGATACATATATTCAAGATGTTGGTGATTTTACCACAGCAGGTACTGAGTGGTGCACTTCATGCTGAATTCCATTGCAATGTCAGTACTGTATTTAGTACCAACTCTAGTTCTGTTTCAAACTTCCCAAACAACTTGAAATCATCCATGTAGAAGAGATGGGAGAATCTAGAACTTGACTGTGAAGTCTGACACCTGAGTCAGGTATTGCACAGAACAGTAGTGAGGGATACTAAAGCAAAAAAGGCAGCAGAGAGAGCATATCTACCAATATCCCTTGACTTATTCTGATATTTCCAAGTGGGAGACCTGTAGGGACAAGGTGGGTGTTCCAGAAATGCAAATATACTAAGGAATTCATTATTCTTTCACTAGCTCCTAAAATTACTAATCTCTTTGCTATCTAATTGTGGAGCCGAAAGTCGTACACTTTCATGTTGTCAATGTTAAAGATTTAGTGGATATCCAAATTCTTCAGTCATCATCTTGCATTTTGAATGATAATCTTGTCAATGATCAACACATCTCTCGCTCCTCATATTGTCTGCAATTGCCATTTTGTTCTTCTTGTAATAGACAGTATTGTTTTTCATCTGCACTATGCATCTCTCATTTGGTGAGTTAGAAAAGAGGCACTGTTATTCAATTGGGAGCTTCAATTTCAAAAACTAGAGCTTCCAACTGGAAAACACAGCCCCTCTCCTAACTCATCAAGTGCCAAGAAGTTTAACTAGAATAACAGTTGTCATTGGTATGTTAGGGGCCAATAGTTGTTGGATTCAGTTCCCTTCTAATCTTTGAAGGCAAACATCATAAGTCCAGTATACATCCAATATTGAGAAGTGCCTCTTTCTAGAGAACTGGTAGTCAGGTTCTTAAATATTTTTGTATCACTGTCACGGACATGGGGATGGAGTTGGAATCTTCCATTATTACATTGCATTGCAGGGCATTGCACTACGAATCCGGTGACACTCACTAGAAAAGTTCCATGCGCGAAGTCGGCTTTTCAGCCCCGCACCCCCGTCGCGAGGAGCGCGTGGTAGGGCGAAATGCTGATTGAGGAGAAAGGGGCGAGGCAGTGATCAGACGCGCAGAGGTCGGTCTCTTGGGCGAGGGCCATCAACGAGAGCGGACGTGTAGGCGAGACCTGGGCAGGGGCCATGGCTATCGGTATGGTGAGTTAACACGCACACAAGCAGGACTGGGTTCCTCACGTACAAGTCTAAGGGAAAAGCGTAATTAATGTCAAAAGGTTAATGTAATATTTAAAGATAAATTATGATCTACAAACAATAAACTAGCATAGAGGAAAGTTATCTGGTTTCTCTCAACCACACGCCCCTCTGGCCATTCCTTTCAGTAAGCACGACCCGTCCTCTTTACAGCAAGCGAGTCAGCCGCAGGGAGAGAAGTAAAGGTAAGTAGAGAAGAGAGTATGTGTAGTCTGAATGCAAAGGCTCAAAAGAGTTCCAGATGGGCAAAAGGGTATCAGTTCTTCTTTTATATTCCCTGGTATGTCAGTAACTTTAATTGGTTCTCTCCCTTTTGGTTCATTTTACTTTTCCTCTTCAGAAGGAGACTGAAATTAAGGAGTTATTTGCTGGAGTTATCTCCACGGCAGTGAAGAGTTTACATCAAGTTTTCATTTAACTCCTGTCTGCTCATCTTTGTTCTAGTATTTTGGAGGTGCTGCCAAAGTTAGTATATTCTCTTCTGGAATCTTCTTTGGTGACGATTAGCTTTCCATCACCTCAAGATTTGTCTGTTTTCATCTTCGTTCCACCCCTGTTGTTTTTCCAATTCCTCAGTGGGTGGTCCTTGGCCCTAGTTGTTGAGTCAAAGATTCTGGGCCCTGTAGCTCATATTCTGCCAGAGGTCCACGGACCCCAATATCTAAGCATTCCTTGTTGATCTGAGCCAGTATGGTTTGGCTCTTATTTCCCCTCTACACAATTATAGCTTACTTTTTTATTCTAGACTGGCACCCTGACCAGGCCACCTCTCTAGAAGAGAGCCCAGCTGGTTTATTGACAACGTCTTGGTAAGAAATTACCCACAGATCTGAAACCTGTTCTTCGAGTTATTCTACATTGTCTTCTTATTTATTATTTTAGTGGCAACTACAACTTACATATTTCAACCATTGATATTCCCGATGAACTTTGTTATTTTAGTATTAATTTTAAACTCGTTCATCATATACAACTGAAATTCTACATATGACTGAATTATAAAACACTGTATATACACTGAAGCAGAAGTTTAATAAGGATAATTTTTCTCATGTATCAATTTTCTTATTTAGGAAATTACAAAGTCATTCATTATGACTTCTTACACTGGTTTCACTATCATGTCTTACTCCACTATTGTATACTGGCAATAAATGTCTTAGTGACTGTTGGACTTGTTGAACCTCTTGTTATGTTATTATGGGGCTTCTGAATGAAAGATCAGAGGCTAATCTACGGCATGGCAGATGGCACCTGCTACAGGCATCACTTACAAAGGGGATTATTTAGCTTTCAACATTTATGAAAACAAGCTTACACAAAAGATGAACTTCTTTCTTTAAACATTTAAGGGCTATGGAGCACTCGGCCTGTCAAACAATATGCTTACTTTTGGTCATTAAATATCAAAAAAGATTGTTTAATTTGTATTTTGGTGCAAAGTACTCGTAATTGGTTAATTGCATTTTTCAAAACATTTGTATTCTTATACAATGAAAAATATAAAATCAAAAAACTCAAAAGACAATTTGGCCCATAAATCAATTTATAACATTTCTGTTGTTTTTAGAATTTCATCTTATGTGGCAATTGCGATCTATTTTTGGTCATTTACTAAAGATAGTTTTATTTATTACTCTAAATGAATAGATTATAATTGAAATATTTTTAAATAAGCATTTTCAAAAATAATGCTAGACTTAAAACTTATACAGAAAATGAAACAGTAAAAAAAAAGTAAATAAGTTCAGTTTTAATAGCTGATGTAACGTAAATTGTTTGTACAGTCTTTTCATGTAAGATTCATCTGCCTACAAGATACTGATAAAAAATTTGGCTTCTTGCTTGATGTTGAGGGTCTGTGTTGTAACGTTGACATAAAAGTTATCAAATGTAGGTATCGCTATTCAAATTATGTTAACAGTTACTGTTTCTATTGCAAACAGTGAGAGATATTTCAGCAAGTTAACAATGATACTATCCTATTTAAAAGCTTAAGCAAGACAAGAATGATTGTGTGATCTTGCTCTGTTGAGAATTAAAAGAGAACAAACTGAGATAATGGACTTTGATTTTGTTATTGACGAATTTACAACAGTAAAATCAAGAAAGGGGATTTTGGGGTAAGGATCACAGAAAAGAATGTGAACATGTAAGTTTCACTGGTTAGACTCAATGCCATCATACAGAGAACATAAGAGAACTTTTTATCATTAAAAAACTGAGACCTTTTGTGTTTAAAAAATAGTTGTAATTATATTTCCAATAATATTGCACTTAGGGAAAATTTATTTCATAAATATTACTCATTAATCATATTACTTAATATGTAAATATTACCAATTACAAAAAACACTTTTCAGAATGCACTAACTTGTTGCTCCATTTAGATTTTGAAATATCGTAGATCGATGATCCAATTTTATATTAAACTTCTCTCTTAATTCTTCATTAAGATAAATCTTTGTGAAAAATAATTGGTCATCATCAGTATTTTTGATTTCTGCTGATGAAATAATGTCATATAACTGTGAGGCATATCCAATAAAACCTAGAAAAAAGAACCAAACAAATAAAAAAAATCTGCATAAAAATAACATTAAATTGAAAATAATATAATTTATTCATTTTTTCATACCTCCTGAGTTAAGGAATCGTTTCCCTTTTTGGACTCTTGGATACAATGATTCAAGGGATTGATCTGGCCAGCATAAGCCTTCTGCCGAAAATACTATACGAGCATCAAGGTTATCAAAGCGTTCCAAAATCTTTTCAACAGGAGCAAGCAAGATGACATCATAACTGAGGAACAAGAAAGATATTACATGAAATGAAAGATTATGAATATAAGAAAGAAATATTTAATAGGGAAAAGTAAAATAAATAAGATTGAAAACCTGTCAGTAAACATTATAATTTTTTCTGGGTCATCTTTGTATTTCAATAATTCTTTTTTTAAAAGATTGATTTTAAATCCACCACCAGGATAATTCATGTCTCCTCCCAGCCATTTTTGATTCATTCCCAATACCTACAAAATATACAACAACATAATATGTTACATTACAGAAAAATCATTTAAAACAATTAATTAAAAATGATCACAGTAACACATTACCAATGCAATGCATTTTCTGTTCTTTGTTAATGCAATACATTTTATGCAATATTTATTTGCAATAATTGCAATATTAATTGAAATAATTTTGCAATATTACTAGGAACTTCAAAATTTAAACAGAATTCTTTCACAGCACAAAGCCTTTACTCAGCATACAGAAATATTGTTTTATTATTTCAATTGAAATACGAATAATGAAATAATAAGTACATTGAAATATATTACAGTACCTGGGTAGGTATATCATAAATTCCTACTGATCGAATAAATCTCTGATAACCATCAGTCTGATTTGTAGCAACAGTCAGAAGAAGAAATTCTGCAAATCAGTGCAAATACAACATTCAGTGCAAAATACAACATACTATGCTCCATGTACTTATTACTAGGGGCAGATTTTAATGAAAGGTCATTTATTTTATTTTCACTTCACAACAATTCAGTTTAGTATTGAAATTAAAATTATGTTGTGATGAAAAGAAATGATCAATTTTTATTTGCCTTTTTTTTCTTCATTTTTTGTCAATTTCGACTAATATGTCATTTTTTATCTTTTGACCTCATTATTAATACATTTTTTGCTGATTTCATCGATTCAACAAATGCTCACCACACAAAAAAGAACAATTTATTAACAATGTTATTATTATAAAACAGGTGATATTGTGCATCATGCAAAGAAAAAATAGACAGTTAAAAATAACCTTTACATAAAACTCCAATAAACGGTCTTGAAAAATATGTAATTCATATTTTTTCTCTGTCAAAAAAACTTTTCAAAAAGGATCTTTGAAAGATGATTTCAAAACAAGCATTGTTTGCAATATACAACATAATAAAAGTCCCAAGACAGTAAAATCTGTATTGAAAATCTATTTTGAAACAAATGAGTTTCTGTTGCAAGTTTATGTTTGGTTAATTTTAATAATAAGATTCAAATGTGGAAGCAACTTCATCCACCAAATGCAGTATTTAATTATCAATTCCTGTTCCTCCAAGTATTTTTCTGGCTAAATGCAAATATTTGACTTTTCTGAGACATGAAATTTTATTAAAAGTATTTTGCAACTTCTCGCAAAAGTACACAATAGCCTTGAAACAATAAGAAGAAGTATTTTAAAGATAGAATATTATAGTCCTTAAATCATTATGATTATTATGTATTAAGCCACATATATTGTAATGTAATATTAATATCAGTTTTTGTCATCTATCTTTCGCCTTCATTATGTTTCAGTTATGGTGGCTTATGAGGTATTTACACTTTTGAAGAAAAGGAGATAATCCTTATTTACAGGACACCAGAAACTACACATTAAAAAAGTCCAAAACATGCAGACAAAAAGGCACTAAAATACTAAAAATAGGTTCTAAAAGAGGGAAAAAAAATTTCATATTCAAACTTTCAAAATAATTTCTAAGTTTATACAACTCAGGCCTGCCATAGATGCAATGTGAATGAATACAAACATATTTTCCAAACAACATTTTCCAAAAAATAATTATCTCTTCAAATCAATTATTATTATACGACCATACTTAAACAGTAATATAATGTGTAGACTGTCATCAATTGATACATTATTTTCACCATTCAAATTTGTAATGAGATTAAGACAAGAACTAGTGGTGCTACAGAATGGCAAAAGTTTTTCTACACTAGTTATTTTTATAATCTCTCTAGTTTAGGCTAGTCACCTCACCTTCATTTTAGCTGCTATCTATTGGCACCAAAACAATTTTTTTTCTCGTGTTTTCTCAATTTTTTGGACTCTTACTAGTAGAATTGAAATACGTCATTAAAAATATTACAAAACAATAAAACAAATTTTCACTGAATAATTGAGAAAACGTCATTTGCATTTCTGTAAAAGCGTGATTCTGAACTCATTTCCACACAGAAGTTTTGAGTTTTCCAGGGACTTCATACAAAATTACTTGAAACACTTGTGTTCACAAGTGCAGTATATATAGAAAATGCCCAACTTCTCAATATTAACACCAGGAGAAATATTTTTTTAAAAAATGACCATTGATTAGTTTTTGAAAAATCAAAACATACGTCAAAATGGCGAACATGTCGTAATTCAGTGTGTACACAAAGTTTAAAGAAAATTTGGAGACATTTTAAGAAAACATTTGTGTATTTCTAAAAATGCCCAGTTATGAGCTCAGTTTCACGGAAAACTTTTTGAGTTTTTGAGAAACTTCTTGAGAAATCATTTAAAGCACTTGTACTAACAAATTCAATAAAAAGCGCTTGTAATGACGTGAGTGACTTATAACAAAAACTAGTGGCGCTAAAACAGCACGTACTTTTTCGCTTGTACTTTCACGCAAAATTACGCGAAAAGTACTTAAATTTTCAAAAAATTGTACGTGACCTTATTTCAAAATTTATCTTTAAGTAACATTTGAAAATGTCCCATGGGCTTAATAGGGCAGGCAGATAAAGTACTCCCCAAAATTAAAATATAGGTTTCAAATTCAAGGGGCCGCGACATCAGCCAGATCGATTGGGAAATATTTTTCGTTATTTCGATATCAAGAACCCTCAAAACATGGATTCTGGTTGTACATCGAGTTAGAGGATTTTTTTTCTAAATTTAGCAACTGGAATTATCGCCCTTTTCGTTTCTTGGGCCCAGTAATTACAGTTCTTGTGCTGAAAATTTGCCGTTTTTTTCGCGCTGCATTACATAACTCGATTGCGTAAGCGGTAGCGAGAAAGTAAAATTACATTTGTGTAATTTTTGAAAATTCTAGAGAATACGTAAAAATGTAAAATACATATAATATTATTCGGTGCACGTAGCACAACCCTTGCAAAAAGTTTGAAGAAAAAATTGGAGTTTGGAGACAATCTTGTTTATAATTTTTTTTAATATTGCCCATATTTCACTACATGAAAACTATTCATATTTTTAAAAACTAGTAAAGCTAAAACAGCACCTACTATGGTTATGGTTATGTAATGGTTATGTAATACTATTTATACCACAATTTCTCTCCGAATTAACACAACTCGGTCATCATTTTCCGCAAAAACTGGTTTGAAATCGTAGACCATTTGGTGCGAAAATTAAGTAGTTTCAAGCAATAGATTTTTATTCAAAATTTTAAATGAAAATACATTTCTAGCATTGAGTTCATTGTGTATGGTATGCAGTGTATTCGCGAACATGTCGGATGAGATTTTTAACCTTACAATATTATGCGTAAGCAGTATGCGTAGTAAAATAAATAAAACTTAATAAATAATACGATACTGATAGCGTTGGCAAACAAATGCAAATAGATCGAAAAATATATAATAGTAATTATTAATCACTATGGTATTGTAATATTTTACAAATATGTAAAAGTATTAATTTATATTCTCGCGAAAGAAAGGCAGTCGTCATTATCGCCTTCTGTCATAAGTGCAGAATTACAATAATCGTATGGGATACACATTTTGCTAATTATCATTTTTTTTGTTTATTTTTTAAGGTCGCATTAACTACTAGGTTATTAGCGACCACTATTGGATGTAACGTTATGGTATGAGGATGAAATGATATGATGATGACCGAAGGTGAAAGGGCGGACACACAACCATACTCTAGGCGGAACCCGCGACCCCACGCTCCCAGATCACTACAGCACCACTGCTTTAGCGATCTCGGCCACGGGGCCGACGCCAATTACCATTGTTGATACTGCAAGAAAATGATACTGATACCGCAAGAAAATGATACTGCATCAAAATTAAGAACTCTTATTTTTTTCTTTCCATGCATTACTGTCCACTCCCACATCTTATTAAGCAAAGCGAAATAATCTATTCGTTTTCACATTCAATATAATTAAAAGACGCAGTTTAAAATGAAATAACATAAATAATAAAAAACTAGTGGTGCTACAACAGCACTTACTTTCCCGTATTAGAGGACACAGCTAAGTAGTACTGTAATATTGCACTTTATGCGCTACTAACATCTTCGCTTGGAACTCACTATTTCCATTGCAGTGTTGTCAGAACTATGTGAATTCTACAACTTCACAAAAAAAGAATGCAAAAGTTTTGTAACCCTGTATTGGAAAAAGAAGCCTGATACCCTGGAAATATAGAAATGCCTTCCATTGGGCCATGATTAGGGAAGAGTATTTTAAAACCATGCAACAAATTCTCTACTCACTACAAATGGTACAGCATTTAGTGCAAAACTAAATATTTGCCTGCAAATATCAGCATAAATTAGACAATTATAACTCCTTTTCATACAGCTCCATTAGGTCACAACAATGACACTAATTCACAGATATTCGCGAGCGCAAAGTGAATTCCATTGTTGCAGACCCTGCATTGTCGCTATTCTGAGAGCTATTAATTCTTTTTACTTATTTCAAATATTTCAAAATAAACAATTTCTAAAATATTAATGTGTAAGTCTATAACAAAGTTCGAATGTAAGAAACGAAGAAAGAAATAATATACAAAATTGCACATTCTAATTTACGACGCATCCAGCTGTCCGAAGCGCAGTAAATTTACAGCGGCCTATTACGTTTGTCACAAAATTAAAGAAAAACTACTCGTATTTTGAAAAAAATTAAGCATGACCGTATTTATTTTATTTATTTGTCAATATTCGGAATTGCCACATACTCTTTCTTGCCAGCTACCATCTATCATAGCCAAAAGTACATTTTTTTGTCATTTGCTTAATTTTTCGGTTTCCTATTGGTAGAACAGAAACATTAATTTTAGAATATTAAAGAACACAAAAACCTAGCCGTAAATGGCAATTTTCTTTTAAACATTATGTGCCGTTTAAGAGAAAATGGCGTTTTAGCACTACTAAAAATGCGAAATTTCAAGCTCATTTTCACAGAAAATTTTTGAGTTTTCAAAATACTTTATTTGAAGTTATTTGAAGCACTTACACTCACAAATATAATCATCTTTACAAATTGCGGATAATGTGCATATTAAAGATGTGAGAGATCTTTCAAAAAATTTACATTTATATAATTTTTGAAAAAAACAAAAAAAACTCAAAATAAACTTCACGCTATACTAATGAGTGTAATTAGCACTATCCGTTACAAAAGTTTCAAGAAAAAAATTGCAGCCATACACGAGAAAATGACGTTTGAGCATTTCTGAAAATGCCGAAATTTGAGCTACTTTTCACAGAAAACGGTAGTGTTTTCCAGAAACTTTACTTGACATTATTTAAAGCATATATACTCGTAAATATAATAATGTAAAAAAATCGCCGATAATGTAAATATTAACGACGTGAGAGACAAGTAAAAAAATTTACATTTTGGTAATTTTTGAAAAAACCAACCGATAGACCAAAATGGCTTTTATGTCATTGATAAAGTACATTTACCACTATCCCTACCAAAAGTTTAAAGAAAAAATCTGGAGCCGTTTTTGAGAAAATTTTGTTTTTGTAATTTTTTAAAATTGCACATATTGCACGCAATATTGCACGAAAACTACCAAAACTGTGAAAAACATTTACATGACCTTTATTAAAGAACTCAATATGCAGAACAAATTTTATTTGAAGAAAAAATCTCTATCTTCAATTTTGTAGTTGGAGAAAGACGCCGAAAAAAATTCAAACTTTCACAATTTTCGAAAATTCAGAGCTGTACGTGAAAATCGGACCTATGCCATGTTAAAAAGTGTATTTTCCTCTATTCATACAAGAAATTTAAAGAAAAAATTTGGAGCCGTTTTTGAGAAAATGTTGAAAATCCCCGGGGGGCTTCATATAAAGTACCCCCAAATTTTAAAGAATCTTTTTCAAAATCACAAAGCTTCGACTAGAATCAGATCGACTGGGGAATATCAATTTTGAAGAAAATCGACCGAACGGTTTAGGCGCTAGCGTTGACCACAGACGGACAGACGGACGGAATGCCGTCAATCGATTTTTAAGTATAAAGAAGCAACAAATCATGGATTTTGACCACACCACGAGATAGAGGATTTTTTTTTCTTAATTTAGCAACTGGATTTTATCCACTTATTCGTTTTCACGGTCCGGCAATTAATTTTTTTCCGCCGAAAATTGGCCATTTTTTCGCGCAGCATTACATAACTTTCCCTATACTACGTATATCACTCCGTGTATACGTACGTATACGGGAAAGTAATAAATTGTATACGGAATAATATACAAATTCTAACAGACGCAGCATCCAACTGCGTGGCAACATTCATTTAACGTTCAGGAAGCGCAGTAAATTGAGAGCGGACGACTTGTGTTTGTCGCCAAATTACAAACACATACAAATCATATTTTAAAACTAGTGGTAATACAAAATGGCACAGACTTTCCCGTATTAGTTTTCTATTTCCTTGGGTCTTCGCTAGCTATTCGGAATTGCCACTAACTCTTTCTTGCCAGCTCACATCTATCACCGCCAAAAGTACATTTTTTTTGTCATTTTCTTAATTTTTTTCGGTTTCCTATTGGTAGAATGGAAACATTAATTTTAGAATATTAAAGAACACAAAAACCTAGTCATAAATGGCAATTTTCTTTTAAAAATTATGTGCCGTTTAAGAAAAAAAGGGCGTTTTAGCGCTACTAAAAATGCGAAATTTGAAGCTCATTTTCACAGAAAAGTTTTGAGTTTTCAAAATATTTTATTTGAAGTTATTTGAAGCACTTACACTCACAAAAATAATAATGTTTACAAATTGCTGGTAATGTTCATATTAAAGACGTGAGAGTTCTTTCAAAACATTTACATTTATATAATTTTTGAAAAAACAAAAAAAAACTCAAAATAAGCTTTACGCTATACTAAAGAGTGTAATTAGCACTATCCGTTACCAAAGTTTCAAGAAAAAAATTGCAGCCATATACGAGAAAATGACGTTTGAGCATTTCTGAAAATGCCGAAATTTGAGCTACTTTTCACAGAAAACGATAGTGTTTTCGAGAAACTTTACTTGACATTATTTAAAGCTTATATACTCGTAAATATAACAATGTGAAAACGTCGCAGATAATGTAAATATTAACGACGTGAGAGACAAGTAAAAAAATTTACATTTTTGTAATTTTTGAAAAAAACAACCAATAGGCTTTTATGTCATCTGATAGAGTAAATTTACCACTATCCCTACCAAAAGTTTAAAGAAAAAATTTGGAGCCGTTTTTGAGAAAATCTTGTTTTTGTAATTTTTTAATGTTGCACATATTGCACGCAATATTGCACGAAAACTACTAAAATTTTGAGAAACATTTACATGACCCTTATGAAAGAACTCAATATGCAGAACAAATTTTATTTGAAGAAAAAATCTCTATCTTCAATTTTGTAGTTGGAGAAAGACGCCGAAAAAAATTCAAACTTTCACAATTTTCGAAAATTCAGAGCTGTACGAGAAAATCGGACCTAAGCCATGTTAAAAGGTGTATTTTACTCTATTCATACAAGAAATTTAAAGAAAAAATTTGGAGCCGTTTTTGAGAAAATTTTGAAAATCCCCGGGGGGCTTCGTATAAAGTACCTCCAAATTTAGAAGAATCTTTTTCAAAATCTCAAAGGTTCGACTACAATCAGATCGACCGGGGAATATCCATTTTGGAAGAAATCATATGTATAGTTTAGGCGCTAGCAGTGTTCACGGACGGACGGACGGACGGACGGACGGACGGACGGACGGACGGACGGACGGACGGACGGACGGACGGACGGACGGACGGACGGACGGACGGACGGACGGACGGACGGACGGACGGACGGACGGACGGACGGACGGACGGACGGACGGACGGACGGACGGACGGACGGACGGACGGACGGACGGACGGACGGACGGACGGACGGACGGACGGACGGACGGACGGACGGACGGACGGACGGACGGACGGACGGACGGACGGACGGACGGACGGACGGACGGACGGACGGACGGACGGACGGACGGACGGACGGACGGACGGACGGACGGACGGACGGACGGACGGACGGACGGACGGACGGACGGACGGACGGACGGACGGACGGACGGACGGACGGACGGACGGACGGACGGACGGACGGACGGACGGACGGACGGACGGACGGACGGACGGACGGACGGACGGACGGACGGACGGACGGACGGACGGACGGACGGACGGACGTTTTCCTTTCAATTGGGTTTTCGGTATGAAGGACCTAGAAGACAGGGTTTCTGGCTACATCACGTGTTAGGGTTATTTGTTCTTAATTTAGCAACTGGTTTTATCCACTTATTCGTTTTCACGGCCCGGCAATTAATTTTTTTCCACCGAAAATTGGCCATTTTTTCGCGCAGCATTACATAACTTTCCCTATACTACGTATATCACTCCGTGTATACGTACGTATACGGGAAAGTAAAAATGTAAAAAAGCGACCTTATTTGAAGATCTGCTTTTGATGAACACATTTCATTAAGAAATTTGTGGTGCTTCAGAATGGCACGTTGGTCTCGGCTAGTAATTCGGACTAGACACATACTTTTGCCAGTTGCCATCTATCGCCGACCAAATTATTTTTTGAAAACATTTTCTTTATTTTTCGGTTTCTTAATTGTAGAACGGAAATATTATTTTAAGAATATTAAAGAACAGTGAAACCTCGTCCTAAATGGCAATTTTCTTTGAAAATTTGGAGCAGTTTTTACAAGGATGCATCCTTGAAACGCCATGGCGTTTCATCGCAACTGTAAATGCGAAATTTGAAGCTCTATTCCACAGGATTCTTTTACGATTTCGAAAAACTTTATTTGAAGTCAGTTAAAGAACTTTAACTCACAAACACAATAGTGTTTACAAATTGTAGAAAACTTGCATTTTACAGTGAGAGAAATCTTAAAAAAAATTAATGTAATTTTTGAAAAAACAAAAAAAAAATACCCCAAATTGAACTTCACGTCACACTAAAGAGTGGAATTAGCACTATCCGTTCGAAAAGATTGAAGAAAAAATTGGAGCCATTTTTTAGAAAATGCAGTTTGAGCGTTTCTGAAAATGCGGAAATTTGAGCTTGTTTTCACAGAAAACGGTTGAGTTTTCGAGAAACTTTATTTGACAGACATTTTAAAGAAAAAATTTGGAGCCGTTTTTTAGAAAAACATGTTTTTGTATTATTTTTTTTAAATAGCACATATTGCACGCAATATTGCGCGAAAACTACTGAAATTTTCAAACCAATGAACCTGACCTTAAAGAAAGAACTCACTACGAAGACCAATTTTTTTTGAAAGAAAAAGTCTCTATCTGTAATTTTGTAGTCGGAGAAAGATGCCGAAGGAAATTCAAACTTTTGCAATTTTCGAAAATTCAGAGTTAACCGTAAAAGTATGACCTATGTCACTTTAATAAGTGAATTTTACTCCATTCTTACAAGAAATTTAAAGAAAAAATTTGGAGCAGTTTTTTGAAAAAATTTTGAAAATGTCCGGGGGGCTTCATGTAAAGTACCCCCAAATTTTGAAGAATCATTTTCAAAATCTCAAAGCTTCGACTCGAACCAGATCGACTGTGGAATATACAGTGTCCGGGGAGGAAACGTCGAAACTTCGAAAATAAGCTCTTAAGACTATTCTAAGATTTCTAGGCAAAAATTTGCATTATGGAAGCATAGAAACACTCCAGAAACATGTAAATTGTTTATTATTTACACAAGAAATGAATATATTTGCTCAGTCAGAAAAATTAAGCGAGAAATAAAAAAGCAGTGGAACTGTGTAAATTGGGTGCTTTTTTATTTCTCCCTTAATGTTTCTTTCTGAACAAATATATTCATTTCTTTTGTAAATAATTAACAACTTATATGTTTATGAAGTGTTTTTATACTTCTATAATGCAAATTTTTGACTAGAAATCAATTTTTCAAACCAACTTTTGAGTGCTTATTGCGACTCAACCATTCGGAATATCCACGTAGTTTATTAGACAAAATATGCTTGGAATTGTCTTAAGAGCTTATTTTCGAGGTTTCGACGTTTCCTCCCCGGACACCTGTATATTTTGGGAAAAATCGTACGTATGGTTTAGGCGCTAGTAGTGTTCACGGACGGACGGACGGACGTTTTCCTGTCAATTGGTTTTTCGGTATCAAGCACCCACAAAAGAGGGATTCTGGCTACACCACCAGCTAGGGGATCTTTTTTTCTTAATTTAACAACTGGATTTATCCACTTTTTCGTTATTAGGGCCCGGTAATGAATTTTTTTCTTCCGAAAATCCGCCGTTTTCTCGCGCAGCATTTACATAACTTTCTACCATGGTAGCGGTAGCGAGAAAGTATAAATGCATAAGTCCTCATAAGAACTTCGAAGAACACATTTTACTGAAAGAAAAAAATCTTTATCTTCAATACTGAAGTTGTAGGAAGATGTAAAATTTTAAACTTTTGCAATTTTCACAACTTCAGATATTTCAACAAAACTGAGACCTTTCTCTAATCGCCATCTCTTAAGGTAGAATGTTCGAGTCAGTCGCTAGTCAAATACTCAATCATTTATTCCATCAGTTAATTAACAATAGCTGCTTGTACCTGTTAATGGAATAATAAAACAATGATTTTGAAATATTTCAAAGAGGAATTTGGAAGTATTGATTTAGAAAAACAATGTTCGAAATTAAAATTAGTATCTCGTATGATTTTTCATTTTCATAAGTTGGCACAACTAAAATATTTTCGGGTGTCTTCGGCTTCACTCAGAGTATCGGTAATAATTTCAGTTAGCAATTAAATTATTCGCCTTTCTTTATTAGAATTACTAGTTATTTTAGTTGTTTTTTTATGGACTAATGTTTTGACGTGAATACAAAATTTGAATTCCGTTCATTCCCGAAGAGAAACAGTGCTGTCAATAGCATGATTTGCGACGCGAACCTCGTCGGCTGAGAAACGTCACTTCCGGCTGCCATGAATTTCACGGTAGTTTTTTATTAATTACTCCTCAGAATGGTCCGTGAGGTGGGTTAAATTAAATACCATCTGATTCCTCAAAAATTTACTATGTACTGAATAAAAAAAAAGCGAGTTTTCACCGTATAACTTCTCCGGTATCTTGGAAAAAACCTATGCCCGCGAAAGTTTCTCCATAAGAGCCTGTGCTAATTAAAACTTAATTTATTCAAAAATTAGGCCGGTAAGGGGCTAGTTTCTTCTCACCAACTTGAAGAACAGCGATTTTACTTTCATTTAAAATACTTTTTGGGGGTATTTCACCGTGGTCGATATAACGAACATACTACCTTAAGCATCCTTTCCGCTATCCAAGGAAAAAGAATAAACAAAATATTTGGAGCCTTTTTGAGAAAAATCTGAAATTGTCCTTGAGACCCCCCTCCCGCCCCCAAGTACCCCTCAAAATTAAAACTTAGGTTTCATATTCAAGGGATCGCGAGATGAACTAGATTGACTGGATATCAATTTTGGTGAAAATCCTACATACGGTAAAGCCGCTAGCGTCACAGACAGTGACGCGGAAGGGTGGGCGGGCGAACGAAAATAATCCTCTCTTTCACGATCAAGAAACTACAAATAAGGGGGGAAAATTCTGTCGGAAAAAATTGGAAGAGTGACGAATGGAGTATTCAACTGCTAAATTACTTTTTACTTTCCCGTATACTATACGTGAGAACAGTATAGACCAGGGGTCCTCAAACTTAATAAACGTGGGGCCAGTTCACTGTCCCTCAGGCCGTCGGAGGGCCGGATTATATAGTGCGATTTTTCTAACTGCCTCTCAAGCCCCTTTGGCCGATCACACGGCATTTCGCGTCTTTTTCGGTCCTGCCGCTAGTTGTCGCATGGTCGCAAGCACTGCTTGATACGGTAGCGATCATGCAATATTTAGCGGCATGACAATACACTTACTAACGTGGCATAGGTCCGATTTTCAGGGATAACTATGAATTTTCGAAAATTGCGTAAGGTTGAATTTTATTCGGCGTCGTCCTCCAACTACAAAATTGCAGATAGAGATTTTTCCTTCAAATAAAATTTGTTCTTCATAGTGAGTTCTTTCTTTAAGGTCGTGTACATTTTTTTTTTTTTTTTTGAAAATTTTAGTAGTTTTCGCGCAATTTTGCGTGCAATATGTGCAATTTTAAAAAATTACAAAAACAAGAATTTCTCAAAAACGGCTCAAACTTATTCTTTTAACTTTTGGTAAGGATAGTACTAAATGTACTCTATGAGATGACATTAACGCCATATTGCTCTATTCTTTTGTTTTTTCAAAAATTGCAAAAATGTAATTTTTTTGACTTGCCTCTCACGTGGTTTCTCGTAAAGTAAAGTTTCTCGAAAACTCAATCGTTTTCTGTGAAAACTAGCTCAAAATTCCGCATATTCAGAAACGCTCAAACGCCGTTTTCTCATAAATGGCTCCAAATTTGGTCTTCAAACTTTGTGAACGGATAGAGCTAATTTCACTCTTTAATATGACGTAAAGTTCATTTCTTTTTGGTTTTTCAAAAATTACACAAATGTAATTTTTTTTAAAGATTTCTCAAATCTTTAATATGCATATTACCAGCAATTTGTAAACATTATTATATTTGTGAATGTAAGTGCATCAAATGACTTCCAATTAAGTTTTCTGATAACTCAAAAACTTTCTGTGAAAAAGAGCTTCAAATTTCGAATTTACAGTAGCGCGCAAACGCCATTTTCTTTAAAAACGGCTACAAATTTTTAAAAGAAAATTGCCATTTAAGACGAGGTTTTTGTGTTCTTTAATATCCTAAAATTAATATTTCCGTTCTACCATTAGGAAACCGAAAAATTGAAAAACAAAATCTCAAAAAAATGGGCGGCGATGGGTGGTAACTGGTTTTCTCAATGAAATATATTTATCAAAAATACATCTTCAAATAAGGCCATGCTTAATTTTTTTAAAATACGAGATTTTTCCTATAATATTGTGACAAACATAATAGCCCGCTGCAAATGTACTGCGCTTCACAAAGCCGGATGCGTCGTAAATCAGAATTTGCAATTTTGTATATTATTTCTGCGTTCGGTTTTACATTCGACCTTTCGTGATATATTTACACATTAATCTTAAAGAAATTATTTATTTTTAAATATTTGAAATAAAAATTCCTAGCTCATTAAGGGAGTATCGACAATTCAGGGAATGCAACAATTGAATTCCGTTCGCTATCGCGAATTTCTGTGAATTACGCCTCATTGTGGTGACTTGATACAGCTGTATGGTATCAGGCTTCTTTTTCCAATACAAGTTTACAAAACTTTTGTATTATATTTTTATGCAGTTGTAGAATTCACATAATTTTGACAACACTGCGATGGAAACAGTGAGTTGTTCGCTTCTTGGTTGAACTGGACGTTTTCAAATAATAGCTAAGATGTTTGTATGACAGAAAGTGCAATATTTGAATCCTACATAGCAGTTTCAATAATACGGGAAAGTACGTGCTGTTGTAGTACCATTAGTTCAATACATAAAGTTTTTAGGACCTGAAGTTTCTTTGAACTTCCTCACTCACAAAAATCAATTAAAATTTCTGGAAATTTCTTATACTGTGAAATTTTCTCAAGTATTCTAATAAAATCAGAATTTGCTAAATTCCCAACAATAATGTCTCACTATCAATAATCTCAAAATAAATATTTCATACATTATTGATACCTTTAATTTGTTATCAATAAAAAAATTAAAATCTTTTGTAACCAATGACACTTACAGAACATTAGAGATCACGAGTATCAACATACCATTAACTGGCCAAAGTGTAGACAGATTAAGATAAATTAATTAAAAGCTAATTAGCTAAATACAAGTTTATCGTCCATACTTAAGAAAATCAGCAGAAATAGCCAAAATACATGTACATGAACTTACTTTAAGACATTTTTAGGATATCTCTATTTATAAAATATACACCTTACACATGCTATCTACTTATTACATAATCCAATCACAGTATTATGAAAACAAATGAATTTAAAAAAAAAGTGTAGGATGAGGCATGCAGGAGATTTTATGAGAATGTGGTATTAAATTTTGGAGTTAATAATGCAGGTAGTAATAGATGTCAAAATTAGTAAAACCAATTATGTTTTTCAGTTGTACTTTCCAAGAGATACGAAACTCTTAAACTTACTTAGAAATAATTTTGAGATAAATTCATCTTTTCACAAGCTAATGGGCAACTTATATAGCAAACTTATAATAAATGAATAAAGTATTACAGAGTGATTCACACAAAGTTGGGGAAAAGCCAAGAAAATAAAAAGGAAAAGCTAATTAAAATTGATGGTACACATCATACACTTTCTTGCATAACAAATATAATGATAATGCCACTAAGATTTTGTAAAATGAATAAAAACATGTGAAAACTTTTGGGATTATATATAAATAGTTTGGTAACAATGATAAATATTCTTATTGTGAGAACTGAATAAAAATCAAAACTGTAGAAGTGGAAAAAATATACAAAAGAAAAAGAAACAATAAAAATTATAAATATACAGAATGTTTAAATACAACTATTGTTAATTCATTTTTTTGTGTCCATTTATTTGGTCCCTTATTTCACTTGCACTCTGTGGCGCACAGCCATCAATAGATGAAGATTTAAACTATTTTTACATTTCATGGAACTAATTTATTAATTATTTTTATCAATTTTACACTTTAAAAAATTTATAAATTGGCAAGTCTAAAAAAATGAACTTAAAATAAGTACATAAAATAAGACAACATTTTGGAGAATTTTGTCTCCCATTCTTCAGGCCATTTGCAATAAACATTTAAAACACATCAGTGTACAAGAATATAATATATTATAAAATCATTATACCAGAAACAAGTATATGGCACACTTGCTTCAACTGAATAAAAGCAGATCACCATTGTGATAAACAAGTTGTTGGCATTAACGCATCAAGATAAGCATTTGGTCAACAGGTTTATATGTTTTGGTATATTGCACAAGTGTATTGAGAGAGGACTTTGTACTGTTTCACTTCAATGTGAAGAACTACGGGGATAATACATTGAAGGATGAAAAGGGAGAAGGGGAGAGGAAGGGAAGGTGGGAAGAGGAGAGATTAAAATATATTGGATTTTCCTAACCTGCATAACTTTTTTACCAGACATAGGATAGAATAATCACACGCCATTGATTTTGATAATTTTAAGATTATTGGCACTGAACACAGAAGATATCCAAGATTAGTCTCAGAAACTATTAACATTAAACTTAGGAATACATTCAATTCTATTGTTGAATGCAAGCAATACACTAATATGTACGATAATATATTTCATTAAATAAGACAAGTACATGAAAGAAAAAAACTCATTCCATTTTTCCACCAAGTGTCAGAAATATTGTTTCACCCATCTCTCTCCCACCTTTCTCCTTCCCACCTTTCCTTCCCTCAATGTGCTAAGCCCCTCTTTCCTTCATGTTGAAACACCACAAGACCAGGTTCATGTTCAATAAGTGTGATATGCCGTACGAAATCATTTAAACATTTTGACAAGATGCATTGCATGCAAGATGGATCTTGTGTATTTTTGTCAACACGTAATAATGTACTTGTATGTTACAATCTGATCTCTTTTATTCAGTAGAAGCATGTGTACCATACCCTTCTTTCTAGAATATTATTTTATTGCATCTTTTAACTTTGTATGAAGATATTTTAAATGTTAATTGCAGATGGCCTGAAGATAGCGAGAAAAATTCACCAAAACATTGTCTTATTGTACATGGATTAAATTCATATTTTCAGTCTTGCCATTTTATCAATTTCAAAATGTGAGAAAACTAATTAAAAAATTAGTTTCATGAAATGTAAATATTTCTAATATTCACATACTGATGGTTCTATGCCACTAAGTGCAAATGACTTAAGTGAAATAAGGGAGCAAATAAATTAACAAAAAAAGAAAAAAGAAAAAAAGAAAAAAAAGAAAAAAAAGGAAAAAGAAGAAGAAGAAATATTAGCAAAGAGAAATGGGAATAAAGAGACAAACTGAGACGAAAGTAAACATAAAATAATTACAATTTATGCTCTATTTCTTTGCACATGAAAAGTGTCTATCTTCACCCACATCTTCAAAATGATATTGTTTTAAACAATTCTTTTCTAATACTACATTTGAAGAATTGATTTGAAAGAACACCAAATTACACCACCACTACTGGCTGAAAATCAAGTTGAAATATTTCTTTATTTCATGAATGTGGTCAGATGCATAAAACATAGGAACTCTTGCACTAGAATTAATGCAATTACTCTTAACAAAAAGTGCTGTGAAAATATAATACAGTAAACCCTCATTAACACGAATTCCAAGGGACCGAAATAATCGGAGTTCGTGTTATTAAAATTCGTATTAAACGAGTATTATAAACGTCCACATTACCGTAATCCGTTGCCGGGACCTAAGTTTTATTCGTGTTACGGCGAAATTCGTGTTAAGCGGGTTCGTGCTAACGAGGGTTTACTGTACTTAAATTGTATATTTCCTTTTAATAATTATAAATAATAATTGCAGTCAAGAATCATAATAGTTTGTCATTTTCAATAATTAACCATGCAATTTGTTCTAGAAAATAATGCGTCAATGAATTCTGCCGGAATTGTTTTCATATTCCTAATTTCGTATTACATTCATAAATACAAAATAAATGATAAAACTCTACTGTGAAAAATTCAGTAGTATTTTATATGACTAGCGGCGTTTTAATTCTGTTCCATTTATTCACTTTTATTTAACTAATGTTCGGTTTATCTTTCTACTTTTTTATTATTCATCGCTATTACATCGTAAAATAAACGCATCGTTATTGCATAATTAATACGCATATTTTATACTACTCTGGAAGAGCTAAGGAGAATAAAAAACAGCATGTCTTGTTCGAGGCTGAGAAGATAACTTGGAAATCTTTTCGCAAAACCGTTGGGTGGGCGTTGCGGTTCGCATCTGGGAGATAAACAAGTGCGGAAGAGGGAGGAACAAGAGGTCGTTGGGCAGATGGGCGTGGGTCATGATGTCACGCATCTTTACGGCTGAGAAAACATGCAGCGGGTCACGTCTAGTGGGAAGCAACTTCATGAAACGTAGAAACAGACATCTCAGGAAAGTGGGAATCATTATTCAACATTTTAACAGTGGAATTCAGTAACTCTAAAATGATATAAAATAAGTACATGTGGACAGAATTACGGTAAACGAATAAACTTACAAAGAAATGATTCTAGAAGGGATACAAAAAACTAGATTGTGGGAGAACGAATTCCAAGAAAACATACATGAAGTTCACATTTTATTTCTTATTAACTACCTTTCACTCAAGCGGTGAATGCCCACAACAGGAGAAAACCAACCACAACTATTCAACCATAACAAATCACTACTCACACCCGTCATTCTTACTTTCCTGGGGAAAATCTTTATCGGCATCCTTTGCCAAGGAAATAATGTATAGCCCTACAGCAGAAACAAAATTCTTTACATCAACACTTATTTGAGAAAATACTGTACTGACACCGAATAATTTTCTAACCTGTCTTAATTTACATTTTTGAAAGTAATTAAGCAACAAAGATATTTATTCATCAATGAGAAAATTTCTGCTTGAATAAATATTTAAACAATGAAATCAAAACAATTAGGTCTCAAATGTGAGATACAATACCTCTCTCTGACGTACTGGCGATCGCTTCTCCGAATAACGCCAAACAAAACAGTAGAATAATGCAAGAAAGTTGGCTCTTCATTTTAACGATTCAATAAACATCCCAGAGAAGTGCACGAACGTCAAAACCCTGTATATAACCTTCACAGATATCACTCGCACAACTTTGTTTTTTTGGATTCATCTGCCCACATTTGACACACATGTCAAAGTACGTTATGCGCATGCGCAGTGCACGCGATACTAGTGTACTCTTTCGACAGTAAAAAGTACCGTTAGGCGGTAATATTGAATGATCGCCGTTCAGCAACATCGACGAATAAACAGTAGCCAAGTTAACTGGCGATATACTCTTAATAATTTTAATAAAAAAATAATTAAATAGTTTAAAATATTGAAGTAAAATTAATTTATCAATACTTTCGTTTGTAAATGTTGATCCGCATGAACACATTGTTAGTTTCAATGTGTGCATGCGGATTTAATAATAAGACATATCTTATGCGAGCATCCCACACACTCCATAAACGATTTCAATTTTCTATCATCACTGAAGTGGTATTATCAAACATATGTCAGAAAAATCATTGATTACTTAATAATTATTGAAATTATAATAAAATGATTTTTATGAAAATAAATATTTACGACAGAAAAAACACTAAATTATAAAAGGCAAAATAAATGTTGAGTTATCTTTCTAAACAATCGGAAATATTGTCAACTGATAACAGATTATTCGAACTTACGCACATTTAATACTCTCACAAAGTAAAATAAAAACAGTTCTTACGTATTGAAGTATTGTATATTTTAAAAGCTATTTCAGCAAATACAAGTAGTCGCAATATTATTTTCTTGCAAAAGTTCCTGAACCATTGCCATTGACACCATAACTTTCAAGTATATTTATGAGATAACTCTTATGGCCCGACATCTATAGTAGTTTAATATCCACGTCATAGAAATAATATTGGAAAGTCTTGAGATTTCACGTTATAAATGACGATAATAGAAAATAAATTAATTGTAAGCAAGTTAAGAGCAAGTGTAATGTAATTGTATAAAATTTAAGACGAATGAATTAAACGTTTTGTTCATGCAAAGCAACGTTTGAATACAATGCTTAAACAGACGAAAATTGTCAACACTATTCATTCGTCAAATTGTGGAAACACTGTGAAATTATTTACAAACTCACCGTCTTTTGAAGAACATATTCTTCGCTTAATTGTTCTACTTTTCGTAGGATAATGCTTTTCATTTCTTGATCTATTTTGAGGTGAAGTTTGAAGTTTGGGCGCGTAGCATTTGTCTGTGTCGTCCAAAAATGCTAGATAGCCTGAAAGTTCTTTGCAAATCAATTTAAAATGGCACGTTCTTTCTATATAATAAATGCATTCCCCATACCTGATAAACCTATAGCAACAAATAACATCCACTTCCACATAGCTCGATACCACCTTAGTTGACAGGTGCATGAAAACTACTGCCGAGCTTGTGTTCGTATTTCGTGCGCTTGCTGAGAAGGTAAAACGTAAGAGAGCGAGAGAGGGGGAAATAAAAATTGACGTCATCTTTGTTAACGGTACCCGAGCGTACCATCTTTGAAGTGGAAAATCGAGCATCGAGTTAGAACGACTTAGCAAAAAAGTACAATTGTGAAAGCGTGTTCACTGTTGCCTCTCGAACTTTCAACGCCATCGTTCCCGGATTCGACAACTTCCTGATCTCTCCTTCAATTAAACACTTGAAAATTTGCGACGTGTTTTAGTCTTTCAAAGCATGACGGTAGACATGCTTCATAATGAGATTTGACATTTGAAAAATAAATTGATAAGGAAACCCGTCTCTTTCGAGTCATCGCAGAGTAGAACAGAAAAGAATATCGAATTTAATAATTTAGGCATGGGGTAAGTGGCAAAGTTCAATAATTGAAAGGTTAAAACGTGGAGAACCCTTAACGACCATAAATGACCTGACTTCAGTGAAAGACGTATTATACTCAAATGTATCTAAGAAATACAGAAACACTTCTTCCTGCAACAATTGTTCAAAACTATGATACATCAGGTAAATTTTGAAGATACCTAATCTACGAAACACTAACAATTGCAGAGCAATCGTATTCGAGTTTACGTAACTCGTATATGTACGTATATACAAAGATAAAGTTATACAATGCTGCAGCAAAAACTGCCGTTTTGACAGAAAACCCGTTTACTGGGACCCTGATACCGTAAAAATGGGGTTCTCTTGCTTTTATATGTAGTAAATTCGGGTTCGTTCACATATTACGCAACGTTAAAAAAGGGATTTGAGGCAGCGTTACCCTGCGTCACATAGTGGTAGGGGAGTCATAGTTTAATGTTACGTAACGTTGATACTTATTTTTTAAATATTTCCATCATTTGCTGAAATAATTCCTTTTAATTAGTCTTATACCAAACATTGACATATTAATTTAAATTTTATGTGAACATATTAATTAAAATTTAATTAAAAATACCAATAAATTAAAAGTTATGATGTACGAGAAATGGTTACTATAAGTGAAAATACTTTTTCAATAATGGAATTTTTTCGTCGGTGGAACATTGATTAAATCCGTTAGATTACGAAGAAAATATTTAAAACTGAACTATATTTTATACTAGAAATCAATTAAATTGGTATAATAGACTGTGGCACATGCGTCATCCACGACGGCGTGTGCACGGATTGTCAGAAATTCTGTCGCTTACGCGACCTTTCTTCATTAAAATATTGTTCCCAATTCTTGTGAAGTGCAGTCTGCATCGCTAACGAATTCTGACTTTAATTATCATTAATTTTAATACATAACACAAAATTAATATAACGCGTTACTGCTTTATATTTATATTTACTTATTGCAAATTGGTGCACTTCGCAAGCGTTACGAAATTATTTAGGAGGGTTCGTTACGTAATTATTAAGAGGTAACGCACCTCTAATGCGCGTTAGAGGTGCGTTACAGCGGGAGAGGAATTATCAAAACACTCCAAATTTATCTTTCGTGTTTTATGGACGGTTCCTTATTTTCCTAAAACGAATAATTCACCGTTCCTTGTCACCAAAAAGTTGTTTTCAAAACGCTTTTCCGTCTGTAAACACAAAGGCCAAAACTATTCGTAGAATTTTTGTCGAAAAGAATAATCTCCGATTGATCTGGCCAGTCGCAAATCCATGCGATTAAAAACAATATTTGATTTTTTTTTCGAATAATTTACTTAAATGCTCTGGAACATTTTCCAAATTTTCTCAAATATGGCGACTTTTAAACAATTTCTTGTAAGAAATGAGTGAGGTACACTCCATAAGATGTAAGTCCGATTTTCACGGTTACCTTTCACTTTTCGAAAAATGCGAAAGTTTCACTGTTTTGCATTCCTCATACAATTAAATTATTGAAGATAGAGACTTTCATCAATAGAAATTTGCTGTCCACAATTTAAACTTTAATTAATGTCGTGTACATTTTTTCGAAAATATTAATAATTTTGAGCAATTTTATGTGAAATACGGGCAGTTTCGAAACGAGGCTTTATCAAAAACTGCCCCAAATTTTTACTTTTCCATATACTATACGAACGTGTAGTAGAGGGAAAGTTATGTAATGCTGCGCGAAAAAAACGGCGGATTTTCGGCAGAAAAATTCTTTTTACCTGGCCCTGGTAACGAAAAAATGGATAAATCCAGTTGCTAATTAAGAAAAAATAATCTCCTAACTCGTGGTGCAGCCAGAATACCTGTTTTGTGGATCCTTGATACCGAAAAACCAACTGAAAGCAAAATGTCTGTCCTTCTTTCTGTCCGTCCGTCTGTGTGTGAACAAAGCTAGCCGATTTTCTCCGAAATTGATACCAATCGATCCGATCGATCTCGCTAATCTCGTGGCCCCTTGAATTTGAAACCGATTTTTTAATTTGGAGGGGTACTTTACAAGTAGCCCCCCGAACATTTTCGAAATTTTCTCAAAAACAACTCCAATTTTTTTCATTAAACTTCTTGTAAGAATAGAGTAAAATACACTTACTAAGGTTGCATAGGTCCGATTTTCACGGATAACTATGAATTTTCGAAAATTGCGAAAGTTTCTATTTTAATCGGCGTCGTACTCCAACTACAAAATTGCAGATAGAGATTTTTCCTTCAAATAAAATTTGTTCTTCATAGTGAGTTCTTTCTTTAAGGTCACGTACATTTTTTGAAAATTTTGGTACTTATCGGGCAATATCGCGTGCAATATGTGTAATTTTAAAACTAGTGATGTTACAGAATGGCACAGACTTTCCCGTATTAGTTTTCTGTTTCGTTTGGTCTCGACTAGCTTTTCGGACTTGCCAATACTCTCGACAGCTGCCATCTATCGCCGCCCAAATTCATTTTTTCGACATTTTCTTAAGTTTTCGGTAGAAATAGTAGAACAAAACTATTATTTTAAGAATATAAAAAACAATTAAACCTTTATCTAAATGGCAATTTTCGTTGAAAAAATTGGAGCCGTTTCAAGAAAATGGCGTTTAACTGCTACACTAAATTCAAAATTTGAAGCTCTTTTTTTACAGAAAAGTTTGAGTTTTCGAAAAACTTCATTTGAAGCACTTACACTCACAAATTCAATAGTGTTTACAAATTGCTGGAAATGTGCATTTTAACCATATGAGTGAACTTTCAAAAATATTAAATTTTTGTAGTTTTTGAAAAAACAAAAAATACTCCCAAATTAACTTTACACCATATTAAAGAGTGACAAATAGCACTATCCGTTCCAAAAGTTTGAACAACAAATTTGAAACCATTTTTGAGAAAATGGCGTTTGAACGTTTCTGAAAACGCGCAATTTTGAGCTAGTTTTCACAGAAAACTATTCAATTTTCGAGAAATTTTATCTGACATTATTTAAAGCACATGTACTAATTAATATAATAATATGAACAAATCGCCGCAAATATAAATATTAACAACGTGAAACAAGTAAAAAAAACTACATTTTTGCTATTTTTGAAAAAACAAAAGAATAGAGCAATATGGCGTTAATGTCATATCATAGAGCACACTTAGCACTATCTTTACCAAATGTTTAAAGGAAAAATTTGGAGCCAATCTTGTTTTGTAATTTTTTAAAATTGCAAATATAGCGTGCAATATTGCGCAAAAACTAGTAAAATTTTCAAAAAAATGCACATGACTTTTGTGAAAGAACTCACTTTAGACAACAAAGTTTATTTGAAGGAAAAATATCTATGTAAAAGTTCAAAAAGATCCAAAAAGATTTCGGACAGTCATATTTATAAAATTAACAACTTTTATTTATGGCAACGTTTCGAATGTTTGATGTACATTCATCATAAATAAAAGTTGTTAATTTTATAAATATGACTGTCCGAAATCTTTTTGGATCTTTTTGAACTTTTACATCAATCGAAGTGACAGCCTTGCAAAAGAATTTCAAGAAAAATATCTATCTTCAATTTTGTAGTTCTAGGAAGACGCCGAAAAAATTTCAAACTTTGGCAATTTTCGAAAATTCAGAGTTAATCGTGAAAATGGGACCTACGCCACCTTAATACGTATTTTAAGTATTTTACTCTATTCTTACAAGAAATTTAATGACAAAATTTGGAGCCGTTTTTGAGAAAATTTTGAAAATGTCGCGGGGGGCTTCATGTAAAGTACCCTCAAATTTGAAAGAAAGTTTTTCACAATTGAGGCGCCACGAGTGGACACAGATCGACCGGGGAATATCCATTTTGGAAGAAATCGCACGTATGGTTTACGCGCTAGTGTTGTTCACACACGGTCAGACGGACAGACGGACAGACAGACGGACGGACGGACATTTTGAAAAGTCTCACTTGTTCGGTATCAGGAGGCCCCAAAACGTGTGTTTCCGTTGAAATCTCGAAATCGATTTTCCGCAGCATTACATAACCTTCCCTATACTACGTATATTACTCCGTATTTACGTTCGTATACGGGAAAGTAGTGGTGCTACAGAATGGCACATACTTGCCCGTATTAGTTTTCTATTTCCTTGGGTCTTCGCCAGCTATTCGGAATTGCCACATACTCTTTCTTGCCAGCTGCCATCTATCACCGACAAAAGCACATTTTTTTTGGTCATTTTCTTAATTTTTTGGTTTTCTATTGGTAGAACGGAAATATTAATTTTAGAATATTGAAGAACACAAAAACTTAGTCCTAAATGGCAATTTTCTTTTAAAAATTATGTGCCGTTTTAAAGAAAATTGCGTTTTAGCGCTACTAAAAATGCGAAATTTGAAACTCATTTTCACAGAAAGTTTTTGTTTTTAAAATACCGTATTTGAAGTTATTTGAAGCACTTACACTCACAATTATAATAATGTTTACAAATTGCTGGTAATGTGCATGTTAAAGATGTGAAAGATCTTTCAAAAAATTACAATTATGTAATTTTTGAAAAAACAAAAAAATAACTCAAAATAAACTTTACGTCATATAAAAGAGTGTAATTAGCACTGTCCGTTTCAAAAGTTTCAAAAAAATTGTAGCCATATGTGCGAAAATGGCGTTTGAGCGTTTCTGAAAATGCGGAATTTTGAGCTACTTCCCACAGAAAACGGTTGTATTTTCGAGAAACTTTACTTGACATTATTTAAAGCACATGTTACTCGTAAATATAATTATGTGAAAAAATCGCTGCTAATGTAAATATTAACGACGTGAGAGACAAATATAAAAATTACATTTTTCCAATTTTTGAAAAATTGGAAGAGTGACGAATGGAGTATTCAACTGCTAAATTACTTTTTACTTTCCCGTATACTATACGTGAGTACAGTATAGACGTACGTATAATATAGGGAAAGTTATGTAATGCTGCGCGAAAAAACTGAAGATTTTTGGCAGAAAAACTCTTACTGCAGGGCCCTGGTAACGAAATAGTGGAGAAACCCGGTTGCTAAATTAAGAAACAATAATCTCCTAACACGTGGTGCAGCCAGAATCCCTGTTTCGTGGGTCCTTTTACCGAAAAAACAATTGAAAGCAAAACGTCTGTCCGTCCGTCCCGTCCATCTGTGAACAACACTAGCAATTAAACCGTTCAGCCGATTTTCTCCAAAATTGATACTCTCCGATCGATCTGGCTGATCTCGTGAACCCTTGAGTTTGAAACCAATATTTTAATTTTGGGAGGTACTTTACATGACACCGCCCAGACATTTTCGATATTTTCTCAAAAACGGCTCCAATTATTTTTCTTTAAATTTCTTGTAAGAATAGAGTAAAATACATTTATGAAGGTGGTATCAATCAATCCGTCGCGACGGGGTAATATTCACTCTGGAAGAAATCATATATTTGGTTTAGGCCCTAGTGATTTTCACAGACAGATGGGCAGACGGACGAACGGACGTTTTGCTTTCAATTGGTTTTTCGGTGTCAAGTACCCACACAACAAGGTTTCTGGGTACACCACGTGTTAGAGGATTTTTTTTCTTAATTAAGGAATTGGTTTTGTCCACTTTTTCGTTATCCCAGCAAGGATTATTTTCTGCCGAAAATCCGCCGTTTTGTCGCGCAGCATTACATAACTTTCCCTAAACTATACTTACGTATAGTATACGGGAAAGTAAAAATTTGGGGCCGTTTTTGAGAAAACCTCTTTTCAAAACTGCCTCGTATTTCACATAAAATTGCACAAAATGATTAATATTTTCGTGTATAACTTCGTATATACGTATGTATACGGGAAAGTAAAAAATGTATCTTCATAATTGTAGTTGTAGTAAACGCCTAAATAATTTTGAATTTCTTTAATTTTCGAAAAATTAGGATTTTTAACCAACTGCGAGACCTGCACTATTCTCTTGCACGTTCAGAATATCCAACAACAAAATTTAATAAGAAACGTTTGAGCCGCTTTTGAGAAAACAGCTGTTTAAACAAAATTAAAAATTGCATATATTTCACGCAACATTATGCGAAAAATACTCGAATTTTTGAAAGATTGAGCATGACCTCATTTCAAAATCTATATTTAAGGAAAGATTTTATTGCAGGAGAAATTCTCTAATCTTTAATATTTTAGTTGTAGGAAGACGCCTAATATATTTTTAATTTTTGCAATTTTCGAAAAAATCGGGGTTTTTAACCGAGACCTAATCCATTCCCTTAAACGTCCTTCAGACTATACAACAACAAAATTTAATCAAAATCGATGGCGCCAATTTTTGAAAATTTTGAAAATGTCCCACGGGCTTCATGTAAAGTACACTCCAAAATTAAAACATCAGTTTCAAATTCAAGGAGCCGCGAGATAATGCAGATCGATTGGGGAATATCAATTTTGGAGAAAATCGGCCGAATGGTTTAGCCGCTAACATTGTCACAGACAATCAGACGTTTTGCCGTCAGTCGATTTTTCTGTATCAAGGACCCACAAACAGAGGCGTATCTACGGTGTGGCAGACACGGCACTTGCCATAGGGACCACTCACAAGGGGCGCGATTTAGATTGTACCCTTTGAGTCCCTAGAACCTAGATATAGAGAGTAGTTCATTACAGCGTTCCACCGATCTCGCCATTTTATATCCAGTTGTCAGGAGAATTGGAATTGTGAGGTATTCTATATGTTGAGAACCACGAATCTATCCAAAACCAATATTAATATTCTTGAAAATCTCCATTACGTCACCAATTGTAATAATTTTCCTTCGGCCCCCTCCTAATATCCTCTCAGCTGCCTAGCGGGGCTATCGAATGAGAGGATATTAAATGGCGACGGTTGCGCTACTCTCTGTATCTAGGAACTCTATGTACCCTCGAAAATAAATAACAACCCTAATTTGAAGTGTCCTGACAGGGCGCAAATTCTATGCTTGTCATGGACGCCTGAATACCTAAATACGCCTCTGCCCACAAAACAGGATTCTGGCTTCACCACGTGTTAGATATTTTTTTCTAAATTTAAATTACTAATTAGCAACTGGATTTATCCACCTTTTCTTTACCGGGGCCCAGTAATAAGAGTTTTTCTACGCAGCATTCGCCATTTTTTCTACGTAGCATTACATAACTTTCTCTTCTTAAGAAGTTCCTTCTTAAGCGCGAGAAAGTAAAAATTTGGTGTCATTTTGTTTTAAATTTTGAAAATGTCTGAAGGGCTTCCTGTAAAGTGCCCTCCGAAATTAAAATATCGGTTTCACATTCCAGGAGTCGCGACATCAGCCAGACCGATAAGGGAATATCAATTTTGGGAAATCGGATGAACGGTTTATGCGCTAGAGTTGTGCACATAAGGGACGGACAGACAGACGTTTGCCGTCAATCGATTTTTCGGTATGAAGGACGCACAAAACATGGATTCTAGCTCCATCTCGTGTTAGAGGATTTTTTTTCTATATTTAGCAATTGAATTTATCCACTGTTTACTTACCAGGGCCCGGCAATAAGAGTTTTCGTCTCGAAAATACGCCGTTTTCCGGCGTACGATTACAATACTCTCTCTTCTTAGTTTAGTAAGGACGCAAGGGGTAAATGAGTTCTTTCACGGTGCTAATTATTGATAAAGTACGTACAATTGGGTTTTGGAAAGCGATGACCAAAAGTGACATAGATAATAAATTATTTTCACTGCCGTAGGCATCCCGTATTCTTTGAATAGGCAAGCTTTAATGAAAAGTGAGAAGGGAGCAGAAGTAGGTCATACACGTGTTCTACCTCATGAGAAACCCCTCGAGGTTTGGAGTTCTCCTTCTCTTACTATCAGCCAAAATGAAAATGCAAGTGGCTCCCCTTACGTACATTGAATCGAAATTAAAAATCCGAGAGCTATCTTCACTATACATCATAACTATTTCATTTCTACAGTCCTTTTGGCTAAGTTATAGAGAATTGAAGTATATTTTCAACACCAGCCTGGTTGAAAAAAATAATGCCATTGTTTTCTAAACAGTTATTTCCAAAAATTCTGATATAAATTCTTCAAAATGAATTAAAATGACAATGAGCAACCTGTTAAAAGTACATAGGAACCAGGTGGCATTACTTAGGTTTCTGTACTAACAAGATAGATAAGCTTACCTGTAATAGGATCAAATTCCCTCTCTGGACAAGGCTTCTTGAAACAGAACTTTAGAACAGTTACAGTGAAACATTCTTGAAGTTCACAAGTGCATGGGTAAGAAGACACGTCTTGCAATTGTAACAAGCAGGTACTGCTCATCCCAAACACAAACTACAATTTTAAATTGCTCAGTTTTATAAAGCTGTTTTGTCAAAAATAGATTTTGTTTCAGAAGTAAATAATAATTATAATGCCACCCAAAGATCCTGAACTTCAAAAATTACAGCAGGAATTGGATGACTTAGTTAAAAGCTGAAGGTATGTTCTTTTGTAAAATTGTACTTTTCTTTTAAAAACTAAACAAAAATTACTCCAAAGTTTTAATCAATATATTTAATTATTTGACTTTACTAACAGGATGAGCAAAAAAAAGTAGCAGATACAACCCTTGAGGCAGTTTGTGGAAGCATCCCCGATGCTCCAAAAGTGCGACTTGTGACCAAAAAATTGCTCAAAGGACATATAAATAAAGTAAATTCTATTCACTTTAGTGGAGATAGCAGGTTGGTTCAACATCAGTAACTAACTGTAAGAAAATATGGAAAATTTGAGAATCAAATTGCATGTTAAATATGATTTTACAGGCATTGTGTCACGGGTTCTCTTGACGGAAAACTTATTATATGGGATACATGGACTGGAAATAAAGTGCAGATCATTCCATTAAGATCTTCTTGGGTGATGAGTGTTGCATTTGCTCCTTCAGGAAATTTTGTTGGTAAGAAATTTGGTTGTAAATAATTGCTGGCACAATTTCCATTACTTTCTTTGCAAGTGTTTTACTCTGTTAAATAGCTTGTGGAGGAATGGACAATATGTGCACAGTCTATGATTTAAACAACAGAGATTCTACTGGTGTAGCTAAAATAGTTCGAGAGCTAATGGGTTATGAAGGATTTCTTTCTTCTTGTCGTTTTATTGATGATAAAACTCTGGTAACTGGATCAGGAGACATGAAACTGTAATGTATTTTTCACTCTTTTTTTGCTATTGATATATTTTTATTACCACAAATTGTACTAATCATCAGAATTTTGTAATTATATAGTTGTATGTGGGATCTGGAGGCAGGGAAAAAAACCCAGGATTTCGATGCTCATGCTGGAGATGTGATAAGTATATCCTTAGCTCCAGATAATCAGACATATGTAACTGGTAGTGTGGACAAAAGTTGTAAGTTATGGGATGTTCGAGAAGAAAAATGTAGGCAAACATTTTTTGGTCATGAATCTGATGTCAACTCTGTATGTGTAAGTCTTTCATTTTCAAGATTTGTTAAATATTATATCTTTTGGGGTTAACATTTGGGTTTCACATAAACTTAAATGTTGAACTGGTTTATTTCATGATTAGAGGTATGATTTTCAGAAAAGAATGATTGCTATGACATTGGTATTTCTGATACATGTTATATGAGACGGGTAGAACTAGAATGGGTCAACTTTAATTTTTTATGCGGCTATGCCAAGCCTTCCTATTAAAACACAGAAGGGTCCAAATGTAATGCTACTTTAGCAATCATAAGGTAGCACTAAATAAGCTCTGATCATGAGAGAGACCAGATCAGCTGGTGACAAGAGTGCTGTTTCACATTATCTTATATTTAGCTTACGGTGGGGGTTATAGCTTATGGTTCTTAACACTTCATATCAAACCAAACACTAGAACATACATTGTAGTACATTTTCACTTATGAACATATGTAGTGTAATTTTATTAATGAATGTAACTCATGGATCTTCTCTTCTGGTAGTTCCATCCATCAGGATTTTCTTTTGCAACTGGTTCGGAAGATAAGACAGCTCGCCTTTGGGATATTCGAGCAGATCAGCAAATTGCTCAATATGCTCCTCCTAATGCAAACTCTGGTTTCACTTGCTGTGGCATATCTCTTTCTGGGCGATTTCTTATGTGTGGAAGTGATGACACTTCAGTTCACATATGGGACACATTGAAAACTCAACACAATGGTACCTATATTCAGATTCTTTACAAATTAATTTTTTCTTGAGGTCATCTCCAGAATCTCAGTGAAGTTTCAGTCTGAGTTGTGAAGGCCATTAAAGAATGTATATTACATTATATTATTAATTTTCTTGCCAAACGTCTCATGATCGATTCAATGAAATATAACTATATATTTGAATTTCTCATAATTTTCAAAAGATATCCATTTTCATTCTTTTTACTCATGAATCAGTAATGATGCCTGTTTATCCAATTTTTTCTAATAGCTGTATTTTATCAGATTTTTATCTCAGACCCATATATTCCCATTGCCTCTAAAATAAGCCAGTGTACTTCATTTTTTTCTTTTTAGTGTCTTGTAAATATTGTATTCTCAACAGACAAACATTTTAATTCCAATCTAATCCTGATCGGATTTTTCATTGAATTTCTCTTGATTTATTGAGCAATTCTGAGATGATCCCTTGTTTTCTGGACACAAATGTACCTTCACTATGTGCACCTTTTGTTTAGCCCTTTGTTTTTTCCCTATTTTATACTGCTGAATAGGGAGGAAAAGTATAGGAACCCCTTCAGCAATAAGATATCGAATTTTCTGTCATAAAATCCAAATTGAAGGTTTTCTTTGAGCTATGACTTCGCACATATGTCGGGATTAAGATTTACTATTAGTGCTACAAAGATGGTTAAGATTGGTGTAGGTGGCAAGGAAATAAACATGATTTTATATCCTCAAATCAGGACATCAATGTGAATGTATGGATGTGTCACACATAATTTGAAGGTTAGCAGCTTTTGAATTGAAACTTGGTAAGCAGGTCAAGAGATCTTTAAACGATTTCATTTCCTATTTTTTTAAATGTGAGTAATTGTTGAGTAATAACACTAAGAGGAGGAAAAGTGTTGGTATGCCACTAATTCTCTCTAATTTTGGTGAGATGTGGTAGGAAGTAGATGTGGCAGGGGGAGGGATATTTTGTCAGCAATACTATAGAATGCAATAAGTAGTTTGTTTGACAATGACAATAATTTTTCTATTACTCAGGAGTGAAAATTTCCAATATCCAAAAGTTGCTAACCATCTGCATTTGGTTCCTTTATTCATTCAATTCCATCCTTAGTTGGTTCCTTTATTCATTCAATTACATACAGGGTTAAAGGATGGTGTAGAGATTCTGGAGCTCAAGAAATTGAGTGCAGATTATACTTCTTTCCCATATATCACAATTTAACTTGAAGCACAGATTGAGATTTCAGAATGCTTAATTTTGTTTTGGGTAAGATTTGCTAACCTATAGTTCTAAGCTATAAGATCTTCCAAATCTTTACACGTAATTGCAATATATGCTATTACACCATCTTAAGTGTTATAGAATAGGTATTTAAATTTGAAACAAATAACCTTTGAATGTATTTTTCTTTCAAAATAAAAAAAAATGTATTTACACATTTTTCAGGTACTCTTGCTGGTCATGAAAACAGGATAACCTCTCTCTCAGTTGCTGGCAATGGAATGGCTGTGGCCACCTGTTCTTGGGATCAAAATGTTCGTATTTGGGTTTGAAATAATATTGTTATTGGAAATGTATTGTTTGTAAATGTCAGATATCTTCATTACTCTTCTGGAATTTTCACTTCAATTTTTTCACATATTTTTTAAAATTAATAAGGTAGATGTCCGTAAATAACACTGACAAATGCTACAAGATTATAAATAAACTGGAGTACTGCAGTAGGAATTTTATAAAACATGTTTAATCATATGCTTCACTTACAAAAGCAAATGCTGCAGCATGTTCACTCTCAAACTGTGTAATTTCCAAGATAATTGTATAAAGCTAAATATAGAATTCAACTACAATTTTTGATTTTTTTTTTGTTTGGTGGTAAATCTACAGTAAGATCTAGTAAATTATGTCAGAATTCAATACAGTCAGTTATAATTTCTTGAAAAAACAAGATAACATATGTTGTATATAATTTGAAAAAAATTGAAATACAATGGCATAAGAGATATAGGAACGATTTTAAATAAGTATGAAATTATACCAGAAAAGAAAATGTTCCAGAATATATAAAATTTATTTCCTTGAGTAAACACTTATTATATTTTATTATTCTTTACCTGTAGATTTTGGCATGTTTGGACAAAGATGTCAAAAAAGTAGTTTACTTACAATTCTAAAAAATTTCAAGGACACAAAGAAATTGATTTCAGGCATTTATTGGTAATTTATGCAAAATTCACAAAGCAATAATCATCAGTGTAGGAGTAATAGAAATTACAACAGAAATATTTAAAAATTTGTAAATATTATTGGCTTCCCCGAACACTGAAGAAAAGAAAATGAGATAAAGAAAGAGGGGAGGGGGAGATCCAAATGCTCCAATTAAAACAACAATATCATGCGACGTTGAGCCCCCCAAAAAGTTCTGTGGCCAATAATCTACTATACATTTTCTTTAAATTACCAAATCAGTCTTGTACACATCTAGGGCATTCTTACTTGTCTTTCATACTGTTTGCTGTTAATTTGCATTGATCGTGCAATATGGTACATTGTAACTATATATTTCTTTCTTTTCCTTGTATGTATTTCTTGTATATATATATTGCAAATAAAATTTTAAAAATAGAAATTTACAATAACTGTCACACTGATCATAAGAACGAATAATGTACCAAACAACATAATGTTCTCTAAATTTGGATGTTGCATTTCATTCCTTAGTTTTCTCCTTAAATGTATTTTGCAAGTTACACAACATAAGTGAAATCAAAATGAATGTACAAACAATAAACAACTGTAACTACAAAAATGTTTCAACCAATATCACTATAAATCCCAATGCAATGATACACATTTGAGGAGCAAGTTAAATGCCCATTATCAAGTCATAAAATTAATCTCAATTCAAGAGCTCCCTTCATTAACCATGAATCACTATTACATTTATGTATGTAGTCCCTTAATGAACTATAAACCCAATATAAAAGGTAATTATTAAAAAAGAACACAAATGTTCTCTTTTCAATATAAAATGTATTTTTCAACATTATTTCATAATGATGTTTCACGAAGATATTTTACATATACACACACAACACAATACAAATACATATATACAAAATTAAACAAATGATATAAAAACAAATAACATATTAATAATATAGGAATCTGATGGCAATAAGATAGGATAGGTCCTATATTTAAAAATTCCACAACAGGCAATCAAAGTTTTGCATTTCTTGATAATGCTTGAGGTACTGAGAATGCATCCATACAGTTTAAAATAGAGTAACAATATGAAAATGTAAAGAAAGAAAAAACAACAAGAAAAAGTATATACCTAATATTTACATCTACTAGATGGAAACAATTTTGGCTCGAATAAAATCTACACAATTATGTCATCTATGACAGCTTCTTTCTCTGGAGGAAAGAAATATTTATTCCAATATGATTGTGAATTACAAAAAGCAAACATTTAAAAAAATAAATCCCATAAATCAGGCTAATGAATAATGAGAAGAGAGATCAGTTTATACAAATTGTTTTTACTGCAATTACTTTAAAGTTGGTCTAATTGTTCACATTTCTTCCAGAAAAAGATATCACTGGCACTGACCTAGTGCAATTCATGCAAGTTTTATAAAACATACTGTAGAAAATTAACCATGCTACTGCAAAATACTAACATGATACATGACTTAACCTTGGTTGAGTGAAATAGGACCTTCCTGAAGATGAAGGCATACAATTAAATTATGATACAGTATTTTTGAATTCAATATAGCTTAAATATATTGATACAATATATTAAAGCTATTTCCTGCACATATTTAATGCACTGTAGTTCTCCAATGCGTGCATGCACAGAAATTACATATGTTGAATATGAAAATATAAAAAAAAAAAAAATCAGAAAAGAAAAATATTTTACCGCAAGAATAAAATAGGGGAAAAACAATGATATAACAAATTAATTTTTCTACTGAAAAAAAAAATTATGAAAAGATAAATAAACAATTGTAGGTTTTAATGCAGAACCTTTTTTCATTCTGAAAATGAATGGGAAGAAAGAAAAATAAATTGAATACAAGTTCTAGGATGAAAAACGACAATAATAATTAAAACATTAAAAAAGACGAAGAAAGTTGACAATATCATTTCTGAAGTGTGATTATTCACAAAATATTAATTCATGCATATTTGTTGAGTAAACAAAACCAAATTCATATTCGTTTTAGAGGGAGATGACAACACAAATCATAACAATAGTAAAACTACTTATTAATTTTGCATATAAATAGAAATAATTAAAATTGTTCTTCAAAGATGCAACTCAACACTTCCGAGAATTTTTTTCTCTCACTTCATTCACAAATACATAATGCGTATTCTTCAAAAATATTATGAAAATTAAATCAAAAATGCAAAGACATGTTCATGCAATTGTACAATTTTTCATTCAGTTCTTCTTCTCTCCGAAGAAGATTTGTGCAAAGTTTCATTCAAAATTTGTAAATTCCATAGAAAGTTACTTGAATAAGACATTTCACAAACAAAAATGTTCTTACATAAGATGGTTTTTGACATAAAAATAATAAATTCCTGCTTAATCTGTTTTTCTAAACTTGTTATCCTTCAAGAACTTGTTCTTGGAATCAAAAATCAATAAATATTTTTTTTCAAACAAAAATTCAGAATGTATTCAAGAACATGTTTCAAAAACATGAAGGTGCTTTTCATTCAGTAAACAGGAAGCATTATCAAATTAAAACAATAAAACATCGTGAAAAATTTTTGAAGAAATAGCTTCATGAAGCTCTTTGCTACATCCATTCTATACTTTAAAAAAATGTGTGGGCAACTGAATCTACTACTAATTAAATCATGTCAGCTACTCAAATACAAAAGAGATTTTAAAATGGGGGAGGGAGTCTTTACCAATTTTTTGTGGAAGAAAGAAACAATATAACTATTTCAATCCTGAACTCAATAAATTAAAACCAATAATAATGACAAATGGGGACAGGCTACAAATCCAGTATCACATCATTAGTATAGATTTAGGCTCAATCTAGTTTTCTGTGACATGATAATTCAAATTCACATTCATCTTCCAAAGCAGTTACAAAATAATAGAATCCAAAGAAAATAGAAACTAAAAACAAAGGTGCAGTGTACCTGAATAATAAGTTCCTTTGTTAAATAAAATGCCAGTCCTTTATTTCTTTGGTATGATGTATGTATATTAATATTTTATAATTATTATAAGTTTGAGTTGAAGAAGAAAGTAAAACTGACATGGAAATGTTTCTTATACCATACTCAATATCCAATAAAAATGTATTTTTCAGATGTTCAGTTCTTTTTGAATCACCAAAAATATTTATAATTACATTAAAAAAATAACAATTCAAGTGCATCCAACAATTCATTTCAATCTGCCATCAAACAAAATGTATACACTCCCTTAAATTTAAATAATATTTTTGTCTTTATGCCATTCTGGACGGATAAAGTTAGTTGAAAATGCAAACTTGGAGAAGATACAGCAATAAAAATATAAAGTAAAATTGTATATATCACAGTTGTAAAAAGAGGATTTTCAATTGTAACAAAGAAAATACATATTTAATACATACATTCACATACATGCATACATATTAAACATTCTCTCACATACTTACATTTAAACATATTCTCACACACACTTACAATTCTGAAACTACATTCACTCACACTAAAATAAATACTAACAAAGTGCTCTTGAACCTAAAAAATTTCGAAAGTTTCTTTTTTAAGAACATAACATATTTATGATATAAAGAACCATCTTTCTTGAACGTGTAAATGATAACCAGCAATATCTTTCTATTTTTTTATGATAAAATACATTATTAAATTTTCTGTAGCAGAACAGTTTATGTTTTGATACACAGAGGAGAACAAACACAAATTACTTCATACAATTTTTATGTTTGTTTAAATGATCAGCTACATTTCTTCAATTTCCAGAATGGCTATTATGATTGTTCTGGAATCAATGTTATTTTCCATACTGCTTCATTTTTGTGAAATGAAAATATGCTGACAACCATATGCCTATTCAAGAAGTAAATATTACACTGTAGCTAATTAATTATCTGACTCTAGTACTAAACAATTAGGTTCAATAATGGTACATTTTAACAATCTGGTTCCTGACGTCCACATAAAGAGCAAACATAGTAATGATTCTCCTACCTGAGAATTCTGAGCGCACAAGTATTCAGAATCAAACAAGTTTTGAGAAAAAACAAAAAACAAAAAGTAACAACATATACTCAAGAATACAACACATTTGTTGTAAAACAATTACAGTATTTCTTCAGCCTTAACAACACAGTTCCCTAACAAAATACCTTATCCAAAAATAAATGAAAATTTTACAGAGTAACAGACAAGGTTTTCATTTCCATTACTGCCTGCCCCCATTCTCTATGACTAGGCATGATTGTTTGTTGTTTTTCTTCACAGTCCATCCAACTTGATAAGTAATGCAGACAAAACAGTTGCACCTCTCTCCTTTGTTACCCATTCCGAGGCATCATGGTCAATATGAGGATCCACAGGTTTTGCGATTCCAGCTACTGAAGGTGGACCAATCTTGTATGAGCCGGGCTGAACAAGAATTTGAAAAGCAGCAAATGCTTTGTAATGTTTTTTGGTCTTAGGATCCATGTACCTACAAGTAAATATTGAAACCAGTTAAAGATTACAGATCCCTCATTTGCACTTATTCTTCTAAAAGGTTTACAGACTTTAATAAAATAATTTAATTTAACTACAAAAATTAACTTCATAAAAACTTACTCATTCTTATTTGGAAATGTAGTTGACATTGCATACTTTATGCTGGGTGAAAATAAGAGCTGTGAACCATCTGAATCATCTTCTTTAGACTTATCTTTTTTAAATACACTTCTTTCTAATCCTAATTCTCCTAAGAACAACATCAAGAGTACCATTAGATACTTGGATGTAGAAATCATACATAATAAATAACTACACAAAAATGAACCTGGCAAAAGGAGCTCCCCATGGTCCAATATTCTTCGAATATCACCTAACTTGGTACCATAAAATGCCACATGCCACTTGTCTGAAGGAACTTCCGCACCAGGAGGTGGTCGGAGAGAAAACCTACACCAACCAAATGGAACTCCATATTCAACCGGAGGATCTCCTTTATGAGTATAGGCCTGATCTCCACGAAGTTTGTAGCAAGTTTCACAGTAGCATACATTATAATCACTATTAAAAAAACCATCTGTAAAACACAATATTCAATTAATTTATTATCACAGCTAAAAACTGTTAAAGAAAGAAATTTTATAAACAATTAATTTCAAGCCACTTTTACCTGGAAGTCCAAGAATATTCTTAAACCTCAAACAAGTATTTTGATATTCACAGTTCTTGTTAACAGTGGTGTGCGATGCTGAACTTGGAGTACACTGGTGCAGTCCCACAAGACATTTGACCAGGAGTGGTAACAGGTGTGGGTAAACTCAAAGGAATTTGAGCAGTTGTCATGTTAGAGACCGACTCTGTTATTGCGTTTGACACAGTATTTGAATCTCCATTTACATTTGATGAACTAATATTCGATACAGATGGCGACAAAGCAGTTTGTGAAGATTTCAATTGACCATTTACAACATCATTTGCAGAAGGATTTGTTGAAGTAGCAACACTAATAGTGGGCATTGAAGAGTCTTGTGAAAATCCTGATGGATTAGAAGTTATTATTTCATCTGATCCCAATCCTGACAACTTTTCCTTTTCATCACACTCTAAATCAGCCTTTTCACTGAGAGATTCAAATTCTGCTAACATGGCCATACCCTGACCCAGAGCTGCCTCTCTCATACAGCACTGGGCCTGCGAGAGATTTAAATGTATGTCTTCTCCTGGACTAATAATTGTAACCTAAAATGGAAAAGGAAAAAAAAACTCATGTTCCAAGCTGCACAAGAAAAGTTTTAACAAACAAGGGTGTTATATCATACCTCTTCACATTGACCATATAGGTCTATCACAGCATAACACTCAGGAGGAATTTCAGTAGCAGCTATTCCTTGATCAATCCCATTCACATACAAATGTAACTGAGATTTGCAATCTACAAGTATACCAACAAGACTGGAAGCTTGTAAAGTATCCAGATTTGGACCATATCGACCTTTAACCTAAAAGAAAATCATTTAATTCAGAGATTTTATAAATCATAAGTAACATTTACTTCTATAATGAAACTGCTGAATTCCAAAATTAAGCAAAGACTTCAACAACAACTTGCAACAACCCAAACAAGTTACTAATGTCTAAACGTCAATACTTTTTTGCTGTAGATCTGGTAAGGATGGCAAGGAAAGTACTGATAAGTGACTTACCAAAAGCATTTTATAATATAAATTTCTTTTCATATGGTATTTACTGATTATTTCAACCATGTAATAGGTTGTAAATAATAGTAACAATAACAATAACCATAACAAGAAGAATAAGAATAAGAGAGAAGAACAACAACAACAACAACAAGCAACGCCATTGTCAAACTTCTAATTACACCTTGGAAAAATTCTCTTTTGTCTTTCCCAGATGACGTCTGAACAGCTTGCTGCTTAAAAGATCGTTTGCGATTACATTAAATGATTTCAACTTATTGTGCCCATTCCCATAATAATAAACCCTTCTTATAAACTTGACCAAGAATCCCAAAGTGAAATCACTCTTCACATAATAGCAAAATTACAAATTTAACTTTGATGAAGTGAATGGAGATATAAAACTAAAATATAAATATAAATTTGGATATTAATTTATTTACAAAAATACATTATCATACCAAACTTATTTTAAAGCTCTCATATTAATGTGCAGCCATACATCTTGTACACCTGAATTATGGAGTAGGCTTTACTTGACTACTGATCACTTCTCTTGTCCCGCTTAAATGCTCAGAGAAAATGGACTTTTTGGACAAACTGTGAAACATATCAGAGTAAAAGTATTCAGATGCCTTTGATAGTGACGCTCTACATTACCACCTGATGCATACAAATATTGAATTAATTGGAATTCAGTGCACAATTTGCTTCTTTAATTGCATCAATAGTGTATTAGATATTAATTTAATTATTATTATTTAAATATTATTTACGTACTATAATTAATCCATGCAGATTAGGTTACTCTGAACAATATCGTTATGGACAGGAATATTGAGTCTCTCAAGTGCTTATTTTCCTGTGTGCGTAAATGTTAGCATCTCTTTGTTGCCTCAACATTGCCATTAAATTACTAATTTTCAAGTTTGACACTTTTGACAGTCTGCACAGATGTGCTGTAGGTTCATGAAATTCCCTTACCTAACATTACATAATTTAGCTGATAACCACACAAGACATTTTAAAGGACTGTCACTGTATCTTACTGCTATTCATGATAGTCACATGATCATCATTCTTTCCTTCCATTCAGACTTGAGTTGAAAACTCAGTTTTTGACATGAGCAGCCATATCCCTGCATTTTTCCTATTCAATTTTGCCATTTCAATTCCAAGTGTTTTCAGGTTTTCCTTGTTCTTTTCCAGAAACTGGTCAGGATAATTAATATCTCGAAACTGATCTTTTGTAATTGCTGAACAAATTTTGTAAGATTTGAGCCAGTGTAGGACAAATTATTTTTTCCAAGTTGTATTTCATCTTTTCTCTACTAACCTACTTTTCTTCCAGATGAGACAATGTCGTTGTTGTTGTTGGTGGTGTTTTGTTTGTTTTGTTTGTTTGTTTTTTGTTGTTGTTGTTTTTTGTTTTGAAAAAGGGCATGATACAGTTTAAAGAAGATAACATAGTTAATTGCTCTTAATTGCTAATTATTAAAACAGTTTTTGGACACTTAATTGTCATTATTGTTCTTTTGTTTGATAGCCAAAAGGAGAATTTTATTTGAACATTACTTTTGAAGTCAGTACAAATCGATAAACAACTTCTCTAGTAATGAATCTATAATAAATACAAACAACTTTTCTCTAGTGTAAAAGTAGTGAATGTCAACTGAGGAACACACATTTGAATATATGATAACAGAGAAAAACATTGAGCACATGACAATTCTTGACACTGTAATTTGTTAATGAAAATAAGTTCAGCAAAAATTATAAAACAAAAGTGATTAATGATAAAACTTAAGAACACATTAAACTTTTTTTTAAAACTTACTTTTACTCCATTGTGGAAGACACAATCACTACATATAATCCAAGAGTTCTTTTTGAACCCTAGGGCTGTCACAGGAAAATGCATTTTATTTGGAGATTGGCAAGTAACTCCACATAATATTGAAGATACCCATCGTGGATTCAATGAATCTATTCGTACCTGTGTTAACGAAAATCAATTACAAAACAACAGGTAAATATACTTCAGTTTATTAGAAACACATGGTAAGAATAGAAAACAATTTAAATACCTGGAAGATATGATCTCGTGGCAAGGGATGACTAGACATTACCAAACCTTGATTATAACTGGCTATTCTCTTGGCAGTAGTTCTGTTTTCACCAAGTTGAACATTGCGACCATGATTTTCATGAAATTCAAAAGCAATGCGGGGAGGTGCTTCTACAACTGACATATGCTGACTTGCAGTGCTTGTAACTGATTGTTGATTAGTTAACGTTGTACTTGTTGTAGCAGCTGTTGTAGTAGTAGCTACGGTTGCTGCTGGCAGAGGCAGTAAATTTGAATTGTTTTCAGTAAGTTCATCTGGCTGTACTTCTGGAGGTTTTGTGTTCAGTAGTTCTGCCAAGGCTTCTGAACTATCCCTATGCAAAAAGAAACAATCTTATTATTCATTTTACATTTTAGGTATTAGGAAAGCATGCATTCATTCATTTATCCAATGAATCATTGTCAAGAAAACAACAACACTTAGTTCAAAATTAAATTTGCAACAATACACATTATTTACCTATCTCAAATCTGTAATTACTTTGGTAACAATACCAATTCAACTTTTCATTCAATCTTTACAATTAAAGTGAATAAGTATGTGTAAAGATCTTGAGCTTTATTTTGCATGTAATGAATATAACACCGGCTAATATAATCATTTAATTTCTATTTACAAACTGAAACATAAAAACATATTTTGAAATCTTACAGTGTCCTGCTTGGCTGTTGTGTGGGAGTAGTAGCATCAAGAAGCATTTCTAAAGAATCATGAAGTTTACTGGACCGCAATGATTCTAACATTGCAGCAGCTCCTTCACCATCTTCACCTGAGCTACCATCTCTTCCAGTACCTAATCTCACACTTGTAACACGCACAGTCAATGTGCTACCATATAAGTCCACTACAGCAAAAACACGCTGCAAAGAGCAAATAATGCATTTGCCTAGAACCTTACTGCTTAATATACAATTTGCAAAACTTCTGTTTAATCTTCAATTAGAGTTAAATCAATTGCTAATATGAAAATACACATTTCCTTTTGCATCAACTCAATTATAGTTTTATCATCAGTTTGGAAAAAAAACACAAGTAGAAATAATACATATCTATATCTATCACTCAAATACAGTTAGTATTTAAGATAAAAATGGAAAAAGTAATTTCTATACAAATCACTGAAATATAAAATATATTTAATACTTGTTTGCATTTTGATTTTATTCTGAGAAACAATGTGACAAATACCAGAAATGCAGCGACTATATATCAAAACATCAAAAGTGGACATGAAATATTATATTTTTATAGCATTTTGCTACAATTCTTCACAAAACCCAGTAATGATTGTATACCAATAAAATTTCATTAAAAGATATTTACTGGTTACACAGGTATATACAGGTTTAAACAATGCCCCTTATTACTGCCTCAACAGAATAGTAAAAGCAGTCTTCCAATAGCACATTCTTTCCAGTAATTTCTATAACGGCTAAGTATATTAATGTTCCATCCTACTAACACACGCAACCGTTTGAAAATATCAAACAACATAAATCAACTTTACTAGCAAACTATTAATATTTTAAAAATTCACATACGTGAAATTATTTCAAGATCTAATATTGACGAACAGATTTCATTAAAAAATAAACATTAACTTCAATATTAAACATTAAGGACATATTCGAAAAAACTGCATTTTTTCAATTTTAGACATTTCAGATGATTTAATGAAAATCAGACGTACGCCCTATTATTAAGTGTAACTCTAACTGAGCAAAAAATAGAAAGAAAAATTTGGAACCCTTTATGAGAAAATATTGCTTACATTTTTTAAATTATGAGTTAATTGTTTTCCGTAATTAATAACCACTCATATTTTCACAAAATTGCACGTAGCATTATTTAAAGATCAGTTCTAAAGGACAAGTTGAGTTAAGAAAAAATCTCTATCTTTAATAATATAGTTGAAGGAGAGGGTAAACAAATCTTTATTTTTTGATATTTTCAAAATTTTAGATGTTTCATTGGAAATTGGATTTGTGCCATTTTTATAAATGTACTTTGGTCTAGACAATAATAAAAAATATAAGATAAAATTTGCAGTTTTGAGAAAATTTTAAAAATACCCTAAGGGCTTTATGTAAAGTACCCACAAAAATTAAAAGATCAATTTCAAATTCTTCAAATTCATCAAAACTTCATTCTATAACCCCATGTTAAGATCTCAGAAATGACTGACATTGTACCTTAGGTAAGTTGGTTGCAGCAACTCCCATGTCTTCCCCATTAAGCAGAAAACTTAAAGAACCATCAGCACCTCTACGGACTCCTACTCTGTCTCCTGTTGTCAGCCACTCAAGACTTGGGCTGTAATTGACCTTTAGAATCATTGAATTTTTTCTTACTTCATTTCCTACAACACACATCATGTTTGAATTATTTTCATCATTATCATTATTAACAAACTCTGTAAGAACATGGTAATAACAAGAGTACTAAAAAACTAGGTGTATGGTACTTTCAGCACATTGCAAATAAATTCTCTCTGGCAGTTTAAATTTTTGTAATAAGAATGGTAGTAATACCTGTTAAGTACCAACTATCAGCAGTCAACCCTGCAATTGTTCCAGGAAGGCTGCCTGCAGGATAATTGTCAGAAACTTGCAAAGTCGTAACACCAATGTGTAGAGTACCTGACCACTGCGGAGCCATCTCCTGTATACTGACTTCAAATACTTCATCAGCATCCAATGGTGCGTTACTGAACACTAAAGCATGACTATAATTCCGCACTCTAGTAGCAACAGTGTAAACAGGAAAGTAAAATTGCATTCTTTCCATAACATGAACTGAATCTGAAACAAAAAACAAATTACATTTCCCAAGTAATCAGAATATGTTTGGTACAAAAATGTGACTTGGCAGTTCAAAGTATTAGAGAGTGAGCTTCATTTTCACCAAATTTTAAAAAAAAGATACATTTCAACACCTAGCAACAAAATTTCACACATTCATATATTAGGGATGGCTTCTCATTTCTTTAAAGGCTAATAGATACTTGAAAATAGGCAGTACAATTGCCATAAAAGGTGAAGCCGGAACAAAATGAAACGACTCACATTCCCATTTCAATCCTCTACAACCTTCATGGCAATTGTACCTTGTATAAGTCCATTGAGCACTGTGAGATAATTAAATTGTCAAGAATACACGTTTCATTCCATTGCTCAGTCAGTTAAGAGAGTATGTCTGGATAACAGTTAGTCCCAGGCTCAGATTCTAATGGGATTGAATTGGAAATTGGAATGCCACTTTGTGACATTCCAATTTCATACTTCAAAATAATTTTCATATTTTATGTACCAAAAAGTTGCAAATCAAATATGAAATTAAGTTTAAGCATTTATAAACATTTAAATACAATTGTTTCAGCAAAAATGAAGATGATGACATTTCTATATGTTACATAAGTGGGTTTGTAACTATTGTTGTCAGTAATTTGTTACAAACTCTTGCATCAAGATGAACTCTTTCGCTCTCGCTCTCCTCTAGCAACTCACACAAGGGAAAAACAAGTCATTGGCAACCCTCAACAAAACAAGTCATTTTTCTAACAATTACTTCAATACAACATAAACAAAACTTTTATAAACTTCAATTTTTCATGATTATCATTGATATCAACAATGAAATTTTGTTCCAATAGTCTCTAAGGTGTTTCTGGTTTTCTTATCTTCACCTCTTAGTCGAGAACTTTTTCATGTGGCTATTGTTTTGAATTGTAGGACCTGTTTTGTTAGGAGAGTTGTAGTTTTGCCTTTTCATCTGATATTCTACTAAGTCCTGAATATTTTTAGTTTTAAGTTTCTTTCTTATTTTGTTTCTTTTTGTTTCTCTCAGTACTGATCTGAGTTAACTCACTTGGGCTGCTTCAATTCTTTGTCTATCTCTCTTTCTCTCTCTCAATATCCCTGCCTCACCACCACAGTAGTGTTGATTTGGCAATGATACTATGAAGTCCAATTTTGTTTCTTTGATCCTCTGATATAAGTATCTTTTTATTCATCTACTTCTTCTGTAGTTTTTTATTTCAAAATCATCCTCCTTAGAAATCTTGTCACATATCTTTTCATGTACTTTCACTAATTTTTCTTATAGGCTTTTGACTGCTGTTATTGCATGTGCATTTTGTATTTTGAGATACGAATAATATTTAAGGTTTAGTGTATGACTCTGTTTGTTATTGAAATTGCAAAATGTTTACAATTGGTAAATGTATCAAGTATTTAGTCTACAAGTTATAATTCAAAAATAACATTCACAAGTCACTGTGATTCTCATATTCTGGTTTAATTTGCTCAGGGCATCAGTTGATTCACTGCAGTGCCTCTGACCGGAAGTCCCAGGATGTCAAGTGCTGTCAGTGGCATGATTTTTGACCCTGCCTACATAATCAGGTTGAATTCAGCCACTGTCTGGAGGAAAATTCTAACAGCCAGCTGCTCTGATTGGTAGTTTTCTATGGTTTCTCCGATCCACCAGATATATGCTGGAGCAGTACCCTAACAAATGGACCATGTGCGATCTATTTTTAATCTTACTTGTCCTATCCTCTCCCCTTACTTACACACATTTACCCTTACCTACATTATTTACACTACCACACATGTTGGGAGATCTTTCAGTGGGGGGGGGGGCAGTACCGCTCTGATGGGAGATACCTGGTTTGGGAAAACCGTGCAAGCTAACAGGTAGGTCAGCTCTGGATCCTACCATTCAGCGGGGAAAGGTCACCACTACCTTCCACGATAAAAACAAGCACTAAGTGTGCTACTTACAGAACTAATCACCTTAGCAGTTGATGTGCCTGGAATCGCTAATCAATCAATCAACGTGAGTCCTTAAATACAATATAAGCATAGTACACTTATATCTATTGATTAATAAAATACAATAAAAAAAAAATCCTTAAGAATATTCCATAACATCTTTCTATTTATCCTATCATATGCTTTTTCATAGTCTATGAACAACATGAATGTTTCTGGATTCTGTACATTTCTTTTAATTGTCTGGTTAATAGTATATATTGAATCAGTGGTCCCCCTCCTAAATCCAAATTATTTCTTTAAGTATTTACATGTGTGTTCAGGTCCTTTTTGTGAACATTCAATACTATTTCAGTTTACCATTCTGTTGGGATTTTTAATTCTATCTAGTTCTATTTCATTTATTATTTTGGAATTTTTCTTCAAATGCTTGTATTTTCTATTTCAGTAGTTCTCAACTTGTACTGTCTTCTTCTTCTTGAGTTTTTAAGTAATGCTCTTAGCTTTTCCATATGTACAATTTGTGGTGTATTTTTTTAAGTTGTCAATTGTAGTATTACATTTTCTTCATAGATTGTTTGATTGATGTTTTCAGACACATTGACTCTACAATTAGTCTCGGTAGTGTAGTGAAGGGTTATGCTTGGAGGTAGTGATATTTTTCCTTTGGATCATGACACACTTCTCACAGGCTTGTGATGAATTCCTCCCACCTTCCCATTGGTCACCACCCCATCCAGGGCAAGCTCTTACCTCATGCCTGGTTTCCCAACATGTGCAGTAGTGTAGTGGATACAAAAGTATTGTGTGTGTGTGTGTGTGTGTGTAAAAAAAGAGGGAAAAAAAAAAGAACTGTGCATGGTTCATGACCCTTTTGTGAGGGTTCTGCTCTGGTATTCATCTGATATTGATTGGAGAAACCATGGAAACCTCACCAATCAGAGCTGCTGGCTGCTAGAATTATCCTTCAGTCACTGACTGAATCTGACCTTGCTATTAGTGTTGAAAAAGCCGCCTCTGTAGGGATTTTAACTCTGCAGAGACAGCGACAATGCTGGCTCTGAGCCAAGATCAGTCGGTTTCTTCAGAGACATTTGATATGTCCATTTACTTTGACCTCCTCTTGTTTGTAGTATGTTAATCCATTTGCCCTCTGATATTGAGAGTTTAAGGTCTCTCTCTTTCCTGCATTTAGTTTCTGAAGCCCATTTTCTCATAGCCTGTAATGTTTTGCTTCATTAATTTCAAGAATTTTCATCTTTTCCTGGCTTTCTTGTTATCTTCCTCAACTTGGCCCTTAGATTCTTATGTTCCATGCATTTTTTCATATTTTTTGTCAATGTTTGGTATTTTCTGAAAGATTCTTCTTCTCCCTAATCAGCTCTGCAGGTTAGTCCACATACATTAGCTTTTTATTTTCCTTTTGATTAGAGATCAGAGATATTCAATTGTCTCTTTAGCAGTTTCCTTTATGGACTTTTAGAGTAACTTTATTAATAGATAAAATGCATAAGATTTAAGACCAAATAAGATTTAAATGTTACACATAATTGACAATCAAAATGGAAATAGCAAGTAGTAGTTTGAAACAAAGATCTACATATAAATATCCAATAATTGAAATTCCATCAGATGCAATGAAATACATGAAACAAATAGCAATTTGCCAGTTTTAAGATTTCTTTCAAGTCAAAACTGTCATCATAGCCACATCACAGTGATAGTCTCAATAAATCAAACATTGATATTTTCCACAGGTCAATATAAACCTACGATATTTATTTCTACAAAGGGATTTTGGAATCTATTACGAATACTTTCAATCAATGTGTTACTTACCGATGAGTAACTTCAGCAGCATGACTGTTTGTATTTCCTGCTGGAAGAAGACTAACTGGTTGACAAACATTTTCACTGGGGGTTGGATTTTCTCTTCTGTCAGTCTGTGTAATACATACTTGTGCACATTGTCCATAGAGGTCTACAACAGCATATACATGAGGAGGTACACCTCCACAGGCAGCACCTTGATCCACACCATCAATGTAATAGTGGAGTGTACCATCATCATGACGCATCATTCCTAAATAATTGGAAAAAAAAGAAAGAAAGAAATAAAAAAAAAAGGATGAGAAAAAATTCCATTATGAAAATTAATTTCAGAAACATTCAATAGCACAAAAACTTCTTGTAATCACAACATAAAAAAATTATATTGTCATGAGATCAGAACATTAGCAGCTGACCACAAGAGATCAGGACAATTAGCGATCTTACTGCAAACTAGTAGTCCACCCTACAAAAGACTTCAATCTGTCTTGAAAAACTTTCTCCAGAAAGGGCGCAGGAGGTTCAAATTAGCAATTTCCAAAATTTCAGTGGATTTGGTGACTTCTATTTTATAAGGGCACTTTACACCATTGGAGCAAACGTTTTAAGAAAGTAAATTTGCCAGACTTTCTAACTGCCATTCTTTGTATAAGCAATGACTTAACTACCAATGCAATAATAACTCTGAGTAGGGTTGCCATTCGTTCTGAGGTAGCGGGATATCTTGTCGATATCAACATGTTTCCTGCTTCCCGTTTTGCTTCCTGTTCCTGTTTCCCGACAGATTTTTCTTTGTTGCTGCAAATATGCTGAATTTTTATACCGTTATAATTCCACAGAGTCCTACAAAAAGTTGTGTACTGGAACCACTTGTGTACTACATCACAGAACTATGCACTACTTAAGAGAACACACGTGGCTAATTCCTTTGTTAAGTAAAGTTTGCTATTTTTGTCTTTTTACAGTTCAATCTGAGAGCTGAAAAACAGATAAAGAAAGATACTGTGTGTTTTGAATCAAAGTGCATCTGTCTCTCTCACAATGTGTCAATGCAAAGGAATCTGGAATGCTAAGGCAAAAAGAGGTCAGTTAAAAACACTTTTAACATCAACCAAAATCATGCTTTATTTACTATTTTATTTGAATACCGTGAAATACTTCACAAATTTTGTCAATGAAAAATACAGAAATTACCTGGATAACCTGGAAAAGTCAGGGAAATTAGAACTAGAAAAAGAGTGGTCATCCTCTTAGTCTTGAAATTGTGGAATGTAATTTATCTTGATCTACTATTTCATTGTGTACTTGATTTGATTATCTAAGATTTACTTGATATACTATTTAGTTGTAAAAAATTAACAATTTGCTCTGAAATATATTTCAGATGTCCTGAATTCCATTGTTATCATTATGGCAACCCTATCAATGAGCTTCAGCATTTGTTTGCAGAAATACATTTACTTAAAAATAATTATTAACAATGAGAAAATTCTATGTTTCATTTAAAAAAAAGAACTCTAATATTTTTATCAAAATGGTGAATGTCATGGAATGTAGTGCATGTACTCTATCCACCAAAAGTATAAAGAATGAGTGCATTTTTTAAGAAAATCTTGTTTGTATATTCTTGGTAAATTGTACTGATTTGTCTCAGAATTATGTCCAAATTACTATGAAGTAATTACAACTGTACATGACCATTACAAACTGTACACGAAATAATTTGAAGAACAAATGTACAGGAATACATCGTTATATTTATTGCTATAATAAATAATTCTACTGATTGTCGTAAAACATAAGATACTGAAAATAACAAGAAGACATTGTATTAAGAAATAAATCTCCAGCTTCGCAAGTTTTAAAGAAATTTTTACTCTTAAAAAAATTAAGGACAAAAGGAACTGTCAACAAGTTAGAAAGTTGAATGTCAAGGGTAAATAGTACATTGTAATTTTCAACCTAAAATATAAAAATTTCCCTACTTTATAATAAACGATGTGTAACAACTACTTCATGATTTCTTTACTGTGTGCATACTCATCTTTCTTGAATTGGTCCAGTGGTGTGGGGTATGTGAGGATGTGAACTTGCCCTCAAGAGAAACAAATAAACCTCACGCATTTACAGAGGGCTATACATTTCTCATGCTCATTACATCTTGCCCCAAAACCCTAATGAAAAATTAGTGATAATACCCTGTTAATGTAAAGAACCCTGAAGGCTGTCTGTATAACATGTTTGGTGCTTTGCCGTAAATGAATTGAGAGAATTTGTAACTAAAAGCATGCAGCAGAAAGCAGTTGGCAGTTAATTTTCGCTACTAAATTACGAACATTTGAATTAGTTCTCTCAGTAACATGAACCTTGATATGGTGAAATTTTTGAACTGAAACTTTTATTTTCCCTTTCAGACTTGAGACACAGAAGTAGATATTATTTTGTTGAATTATTTGTAGCACAGTAATCATGCATTAATCTCATGATTCTACCACACCTTTATGTAAGTAATAAACTTACCAACGCGAGTTCCGGTCACCAAAGCATCTAAATCACAAGAGTAACCGTTACGCAATGTAACTCCATCTTGCATTACTGCTGACCCTGATAGCATCCATGTGTCATGATTAATGTCAGTCATTGTGCTGGGAAAATCCAAGTCTTCTGGACGAATTGCAGTAACCCCTGAAACAAACAGTTCTATTTTTGAAGAACATTGGTGTATTGTAGGTTGCATACATTTTTAAAATATTTGGTGAATTGCTGACACATCAATTGTAATAGGTAACTAGATAAACCACACTTTCATTTCCAATGAAGGTATTATACTGGTTAGTAATGCAGGGAGTTTGCAATTCTACAATAGAAGACTGACGAAGATCTCAATTTCTTCATTAGGAGTGAAAGCATCATTGAAAAGTATTTCCATAGGGGCACAAATAAAACTTTAACTCCTTATCGTACCAAAATATCCTTGAGAACAGTCAATTTTTTTAATTAGTTTACAGAATGACTACCTTGTTGAGACTTATTTCCATGCTATTCCCTTTCTCTGACAAACTCTTGTTACAGTGAAACTCCATTTATACGTTTCTCACTTATACGTTTTTCACGTTCACAGTTTTTTTGGTAAGTCCGGGATAAATTCCTGTAATTCCCATACTAAATTATTTCAGGGTGCCCAATATCGCCCACGCTTTTTAACATATATATAAATGACATAATCCAAAAATGGAAGCTTATTATAAAAAAAAGAATATGTATTACAGAAAATGACTATTTAAATATTTTATTATACGCTGACGACGCCGTAATACTACAAGAAGGAGAGGATGACTTACAGAGATCAGTACACCACTTAAACAAAATATGCAAGGGATATGACATAAAAATCTCAAAAGAGAAAACAAAAGTTATGGCCTTTTGTGGAAAATCACCTGTTAGAACAAAGATTGTAGTAGACAACAAAATCATTGAACAAGTCTCTTCTTTCAACTATTTAGGGTGTGAAATAGGACATGATGAAGATACCAATAAGAAACTGTCAAAATTTCAATCAGTATATGGTATAATTCATAGGACAATGAAAAACAAAACAAGGAAAGAGACAAGAATAAAGTTCTATAACACAATGGCCATCCCTGTCCTCCTCTATGGAAGTGAGAGTTGGGTCCCTAAAAAGAGCACTTACACATAATTACAAAGTGCAGAAATGAAATTTCTTAGAAGAACTAAAGGTTGCACAAGAGAAGATAGATTTAAGAATGATGAAATAAGAGAAGAACTGAATGTGAAGAGCCTCAATGAAAGAATGATGGAGTACAGGAACAAGTGGCTACAACATGTACAAAGGATGGATAATTCTCGTTTACCGAAGTTGGCCTTCCTATATAAACCAAGAGGAACAAGAGATATAGGGAGGCCGAAAAAGAGATGGAGAGAAGTTCTGTAAGGCCGGAATAGGCAGACGCCTAATCCTGGAAGTGAAGAAGAAGAAGAAGAATTATTTCAGTTATGCGTTTTACGTTCATATGTTTTCCACACTTATACGTTCATAATAAAAGTCCCTTTGAAACAGTGTAATGTTCAAACGATCCCGTTGAGGCACGAGGTGACCTGCGTCGAGAGCCCAGAATGGTCTGGGACTTGTATGTTACTAGAGTCGGCACACACCAGAGCGCTCCTGTGCAGTGACCTGTTGCTCAGCCTCTGCGGCGAATTCCTGTTTATGAAACTTGTAATCATGGTGGAAATAATTTCCACCATGCTTGTAATATAGAGGCTCGACTCGACTTAGCAGAGGGGCCAAGACTGCATGAGCCCACGGGTTGGCAACGCAAAGACAGCTCCCAGGCCACCTCTGGCAGCGGAACTTCGAAAAATTTCAGAGTTGGGTGTGTATGGGAGCTCTCGGGGATCTCAGGAGGTGACGGCTAACTCTGAGGGAAGGTCAAAGGCATCCCCAGGAGAGAGTAACAAGTAGATGACCAATAAGTGAGAAAATTTGTGCACTGATTGCCCCATTCTCCAAAGACCCTTTTGCTCGCCGTAATAACATACGAGATCCTTTTGGTAGAGGCATGGCACAAGCAGCTAATGAAACTGATCGCTTTTCCGTACGGCGTGGCAGGTGTCACCAGGCTACGGGGCTGTGGCTGTAGTGTGCTTCCTGTTGCCCAAGTAGAACACCACAATTTGATCCGCGGAATCTCAAGCAACATCAAGCTTGAAACTGAAGCAACCAGCAGCGGGTTGCCGCCGCCTGTTGTAGCCCATGCAGGACAAGGCCTTCGTTTCTGCAGTGAAACTGAGTTCGCACAAAATCATCAGTAAGGTCCCATTGCGTGTCCGTTCTAATGAAAAAGAGTGGTAGTAAAAGGCAATCCCTTTAAAAATGTTTATTTGATCGGATATTGAAAGTTGTTAGGGAGAGTGGCAATAAAAAAAGAGTAGATATTGCTAAAAAACTGGGAAAAACTAGTTAAATGATAGAGCAAAAATATGGAGTTTTTATTTTGCTCAAATTAATCAATTTCAGTTATGTGTGTTTCTCACTTATACATTTTTTCCCCTTCAGTCCCCTGAAAAACATATAAGTGAAGTTTTACTGTACTGTTTTTACTACTACTGTTAACTTTGTTACTAGAATCACTAGCATGTTTGATTTTTATGTCATTTTGTGTGTTTTGATTTTAGTGTTAATTTCATCATAAAATAGTTTCAATAAGACAGAGACGTGTCTCTGAAGAAAAAAAGGAAAAAATATTACAATTAGTTTGTTTTGAAGTGCTATCTCTTAAGAAGCATAATAATTTCTCATTAAGGGATAATATTATTATTAAAAGAGTATTTATGATCTGTAATTTAATATTCAAGCAAAAGTACAGTAATCCCTCTACATCTGCGAATTCGCTATTCGCAAGTTCTGAACATTTGCGGTTAGAGAAATGCTACCAGTTTTAACATTCCCGACTTCAACATTTGCGAATGAATCTTTTGGTCATACATATTTTTGAATGCAAGCACGTTTCATTTCCTTTATCAGAGTCATCTAGAAAACAAACTTGGCAGATGCCAGACCTCCAAGTATCTCTTTCTGCAAAATTTTCAAAGTTGAAATGTCACTTCACATTTATAGAATAAAACAATTGTAAAATAATTCAATTCAGTTGCGTCAAATTGGAGGTAAGGGTTTTTGCCACATGAACAGAAAAGCCATTCAGGATCACTGAAACTTTCATTGTAATGATGTCATTGAAGAAAACCTCCTTGAAGGTAATGAAGTAACAGACGCGAAACTACGTCTTGGAGCAACTTCAATGTCAGAACTGTTAATGGAATTCTAAAACTTCAAGAATCTCTGGTGGAAAGGGCATTTGAATGCGATCCGAACATGGAAGTAACTTCGAAATTTAAGAGAAATAGAAGCAGCAACTCTTCCATATTTGAATATTAAAACAATGAGGGTGATGAAACAAAAAATTACCAAATTCTATATCCAATCACTTTCAACTTTGAAATAAGCTTCAAACATTGTTTTGTCATTTTGGGATGTTAATTGTGAATTGTGTTTGCAGTAATGCTTACTCAGGTCTACTGCAAGTGATTGTCAGATATTTTGTCTTCTTTTTTAAACAGTTTTTCTACATCCAGGAACCTAACCCACCTCTCTTCACTAAAAGGTAGACTCAACATTCGCGGATTTAACATTCACGATGTTTTTGAGAACCTAACTCTCACGAATGTAGAGAGATTACTGTAATTGCCTACTATTACACATTCCCACAATTTTGACAATTTTTGTCTTAGGACCCTTGAAAATTGAGAAAAGGGGTTTTACTGTAATGTTATTTGAGAACTATTGTATTATGTAATTTTTTTAAAGAATGCTTTCTAAAAAAAAATAAAATGCAGGCTACATAAGAAGAAAAGCTGAAAGAACAAATTATCTATATTTAATTTATATTTAACATCAAAAGCACAATTACATTAGTAAAACTAACCTGCTTCAATAGATCCTGACCATCTGTCTACCATCTTTTCAATAACCACTTCAAACATCTCTCCTTCCCTCAAGGCACGATTACTGATAACAATGGCATCATTAAATTCTGCAAATGCTCTCGGCCGTGAAGCAGTAAGACCATTATTAAAAACACGTGCATTTTTCCCATGAACATGGTGAAATCGGAGATCACTGAAAGAAAAATTGCAACATTCTAGCCAGCTATGAAATTAATTCTCTTGAGCTTCCACAAAATGAGTTATTAACATACCTATAAATAGTAGCATTAGACAAACTGGAATTCACTGTGTCTGGAGAATAACAATCTAAGCTATCTACAATAGTAGCTTGGGCTGCCTGACCATATAAATCAATGACACCATAAACACGATCAGGTATGTTAGATGCTGCTGCACCTTGATCCAGACCATTAACAAAGAAATGCAAGGTTCCATTTTCTTTCCTCATGACGCCAACTCTGTCTCCAACCTACAAGTAAAATCATGTAAGTAATCTCCAGGCCTTTAAACATACGATTTTTGTATTTCCTCTAGTACTTCATATTTCTGACCTGAAGCCTGTCTAGATTTTGTCCATATTCATCTATGACTGTTGTTCCATTGTGCATCACTCCATTACCAGTCATCATCCATGTTCCTGATCTGCAAAGAAAATGAATTAAGAGTTCACAATTTTTTTTTATTTGCACATAAAAGTCTTCAGTTGTTTTTCTTTTCTACAAAAAAGCTAAAATATTTCTGCAAAAAATGTAAAAATCTTAAGAGGCATTCCTTGAGTGTTGAAATCAATTTCATCTATGAATTCAAAACTGAAAAATAAGCCATTGTACTAGTGATCTAGGTGCGCAAGATTAAATTTGTTTTTTTGTTTTTTTGTTTTTTCTTTAAACTTTTTTCAAGAATGAGTATAATACACAATTAAAATGCCCGGAAACAATTTTCATTTTAACTTTTGAATTTTCAATATTTTACAATTTTATTTTCATTTAATTCAATAAATTACAATTTTATTTTCAGGTGGGAAAGGAGGAGGGGGACGTGAGGGCAGAGGAGGAAGCGGGGAAGGGGGAGGGCAAGATGAGAGGGAGGAAGGGTTGGTAGGGTAGGATGAAGGGTCGATGAGAAGAGAAGGGGCAGTGGAGTGAGAAGAAAGCGGGTGGGGAGAGAAGGAAGCAGTGGGTGGGCAGGGAAGAAAGCTGCGGGTGGGAAGGGAAGGAAGCTGCAGGTGGAGAGGGAAGGAAGCTGTGGGTGGGGAGGGAAGAAAGCTGCGGATGGGGAGGGAAGGAAGCTGCGGGTGGGGAGGGAAGAAAGCTGCGGATGGGGAGGGAAGATAGTGGTGATGGGGTGGGGAGGGAAGATAGTGGTGATGGGGTGGGGAGGGAAGGTACTGGCAGTGAGGTAGGTGGGAAGGCAGTTGCGGTGGGGTGGGAAGGCAGTTGCGGTGGTGGGGTGGGAAGGCAGTGGCGGTGGGGTGGGAAGGCAGTGGTGGTGGGGTGGGAAGGCAGTGGCGGTGGGGTGGGAAGGCAGTGGCGAGGGGGTGGGGTGGGGGGAGGGAGGGAAGGAAGGAAGAGGCAGTGGCGAAGGAAGGGGCGGTGGGGAAAGAACTGGGCGGGGCGGTGGGGAGGAGAGAGGTTGTGAGATATGGAAGTGGCAGTAGGGAGGAAAGAAAAGGGAGGTGGCGATGGAAGGAAAGGGAGGTGGGGAAGGAAGAAAAGGGAAGGGAAACGGAGGGGGGAGGGGAGGGGAGGGGAAGGGGCAGCGATGAGGGAAGGAAAGGGAGGTTGGGAGGGAAGGAAAAGGAGATGGGGGGGAGAAAAGGAAGGAAGGGGCAGTGGTGAGGGAAGGAAAGGAGATGGGGGGAGAAAAGGAAGGAAGGGGCAGTGGTGAGGGAAGGAAAAGGAGATGGGGGAGAAAAGGAAGAAAGGGGCAGTGGTGAGGGAAGGAAAAGGCCGGTGGTGAGGGAAGGTAGGGCGATTGGGAGGGAAGGAAGGGGTGGTGGTGAGAAGGTAGTGGCAGTGCAGAGGGGAGGAAGGGGGGTGAGAGAAGGTAGTGGCAGGGCAGAGGGGAGGAAGGGGGGTGAGAGAAGGTAGTGACAGTGGGGAGGAAAGGTAGTGGTGATGGGATGAAAGGAAGGGGAGATGCGAAGGGAAGGAGAGGGTGGATGGAAGAAACGGGAGGTGAGAAGGGAAGGGGAGTTTGGGGTGGGAAGGGTAGGTGGGGAGGGTGAGAAGGGGAGGTGGGGAGGGGTGAGAAGGGGAGGTGGGGAGGGTGAGAAGGGGATGTGGGGAGGGAAGAAGGGGAGGTGGGAAGGGTGAGAAGGGGAGGTGGGGTGGGAAGGAAGGGGAGGTGGGGAGGGAAGGAAAGGGGAGGTCGAGAGGGAAGGCAGTGGCGGTGGGGAGGGAAGGCAGTGGCGGTGGGGTGGGAAGGCAGTGGCGGTGGGGTGGGAGGCAGTGGCGGTGGGGTGGGAAGGCAGTGGCGGTGGGGTGGGAAGGCAGTGGCGGTGGGGTGGGAAGGCAAGTGGCGGTGGGGTTGGAAGGCAGTGGCGGTGGGGTGGGAAGGCAGTGGCGGTGGGGTGGGAAGGCAGTGGCGGTGGGGTGGGAAGGCAGTGGCGGTGAGGTGGGAAGGCAGTGGCGGTGGGGTGGGAAGGCGTGGCGGGTGGGGTGGGAAGGCAGTGGCGAGGGGGTGGGAAGGCAGTGGCGAGGGGGTGGGGTGGGGGAGGGAGGGAAGGAAGGAAGAGGCAGTGGCGAAGGAAGAGGCGGTGGGGAAAGAATGGGCGGGGCGGTGGGGAGGAGAGAGGTTGTGAGATATGGAAGTGCAGTAGGGAGGAAAGGAAAGGGAGGGTGGCGATGGAAGGAAAGGGAGGTGGGGAGGGAATGAAGGGGATGTGGGGAGGGAAGGAAGGGGAGGGTGGGAGGGAAGGAAGGGAGGATGGGGAGGGAAGGAAGGGGAGATGGGGAGGGAAGGAAGGGGAGATGGGGAGGGAAGGAAGGGGGAGATGGGGAGGGAAGGAAGGGGAGATGGGGAGGGAAGGAAGGGGGAGATGGGGAGGGAAGGAAGGGGAGATGGGAGGGAAGGAAGGGGGAGATGGGGAGGGAAGGAAGGGGAGATGGGGAGGGAAGGAGGGGAGATGGGGAGGGAAGGAAGGGGAGATGGGGAGGGAAGGAAGGGGAGGTGGTGTGGGAAGGAAGGGTGAGAGAGTCAGCAGTGAAGATGAAAAAGTAGAAAGAAAAGAGGTAGAGTACATGAAGAGGAAGAGAATAAAGGAGAGGTAAAGAAAAAGAAGGAAAAGGCATTGGCAACCAGAAGAAGGGACCAGGGTCCGATTTTTTTTCACTTAAATAAAAATATATCAATCTATAAATCAAATTTAATTCCATTAGTTATTTCTGATGCATTGAGAAATGAATTTTGCTGATGAATCATAGAATAAGATTTTTTTGTTTGAAATGTGGGGCCTCTATTGCTCAACTGCACTGGGCCTCTGGAGGAGAAAAGGATAGAAGAAGACAAAGGTAGGAGGAGGAGAAATGGAGGAAGAACAAGGAGAAGTTGGGAGGAGAAAAATGAGAAAAGGGAGGAAGAGGAAAAGGAGAAGGGAGGAAAAGGAGAAGAAAGAAAGGGAGGAAAAGGAGGAGGGGAGTAGAGAAAAAAGAGCATGAGAAAGGGGGAAGGAAATTAAAAAGAGGGGAGAAAATAGAGAAATAGAAGTGGAGAGAAAAGAGGAGAAAAATTAGGATGAGGAGAGAAAAGGGAAGGTGGAAAAAGGGGAAGAGAAAAAAGGAGAAGGAGAAAAAAAGGAGGAAAAAGGGAAGATGGAGGAGGAAGAGAAGTGGAGGAGTGGAAAGGAGAAGGAAGGAGGAGGAGGGAAAAGATGTGGAGTGGAAAGGAGGACAATGAGGAGGAGAATATTAGAACTAATATCAGATTCTTTTTGCAGGTAGTATAAGGGCAGCATTTCAGAATCCATTACTACGTCCTGTTTTGTGACTAGTTCTGTCAGCATAAAACTTAATTAGCCTCTCATCTTTCATGATGCTGAGATGAATTAAAAATCAAGAGAAATCGATCATGTACTAAATGGGATCACGCAATGAAAGTAAAAATGTTAGCAAAATACTGAAGCAGACTAAATCATCAAAGTAAGTGCAAAATTAAGAGACTATTCATTACATACAATTATGCTATCAACCTACTACACACATCACAAATAAAATATTGGGTTAGTGATGTAATGTACACATATTTTTAAATATATTCTTACCTCACATTTGTCATTGTTGAGGGGTATTCAAGTTCTGTGGGATTATGAGTGGTAACACCAATCTCTATTGAACCTGCCCATTTGGTAACCATTTTATCGAGGCGGACTTCACAATAATTCGTTGGGTTTAAGAGGACGGTTTGTCAACACCACACCATTGTTGAAATCATCCATTGCACTACCACAAAATATTGATAAGGAAATTTGATACAAAAAGCAATTCATTATAAATATTAAAAATAATAACATACTTAGGGCGATGTGCGGTTCGACAGTTATTGATGACGGCAGCATGAGTTCCACAATTTGTATGAAACATTAGTCTATCAACAAAATCATCTTCAGGAAGATCTAGAAAAATTACACCCCAATTAGCATGCTGAATAACAGACAATCAGAGAATTTTCAACATTTGCTGGCCTTACCATGAAGACCATGAATAACTGGGTGATCTCGAAGCGCAGTATTTCTTCTGGTTATCAGGTTTTGCTCTTCTCGTTCATCTCTATCAACAATTGTTACCTAATTCAGAAAAAAATTACAACAAATATAAAAGAATATTAACTCCTTGGTTTGAGAATTTTTAGCTATGTTTTAGTGTTTTTCTCTTCAGGACCATACTTTAACCACTTAAATAAACTTCAAGCTTTTCTGGTTGGTAATACAATTGCTATTTACTTACAAAACTTAGCACAAAGAATTAAAATTTATTAACACCAGTCACAAGAAATGATATCATCAGGTATTGTAAAGTTGATGTCTCAAAGGAAGAAGCAGAATAAGATAAGCAAATCTGTCCCTCCAAGGATAAAAATGTATTATGTTGTTTTTCATCAGATTTGAATCAATTAGCCCAGAGTACTTTGTACAAATGAAAAAAAACGAGTTTTTTGACTTCTTATATAAGTTTAATTTTTTTTTAACCTCATTACACCACTAGATATTGACTTAAATTATCCTTGTGATTTTCTATAGATGATAAAGATGTTTTGAGAATTTTTTCAGGTGTTTATGTTGATTTTGACCTTACAACCAATAAAAAAGAAGGGAAACATAAAAAGAAAACAAAACTTGTTTCCTTCGTTTTTTAAGAATATCTCATGTTCTGAGACAGATCATAAAAAAGGACTAAATACAAATTGTGACCCTGTAAATTCTCTAGTTTCCCAAAATTTAACTTTTTATCTTATAATTTGTACCTGACAGCTCAATATAAATAACACAGTAATTTAATACTTTATTTCCTTAAAATTAGGTTTTGTTTTATTCAGATTCGCAGTTTCTCTATTTTATGTTTATTAGAAAAGATAAATAATGAAAAACAAAATAGTAAGAATAATACTACAACTTATTGTAATTTGAATATTGAACTACGGATGTACACAGTATGGAAGTACAAAAATAAAAAGTGAAATGATTGAATTATCAAACATTTCAACCCATGAACTTGGATTTTCTAGCATGTTAATGGGAAAGGTGAAGGTGAAAGTGAATGAAAAATTCAAGATATTAAGGAATAAAAGTTAAAAATCTACCTCCATTTTTCTACCAGAAGACATTATTGTAATTTGATTTGATACAACATTCAGAGATTCACATTATATGAATGTACAAAATTAGCAAGAAAGATACCTTTACAGTCATCCCATATAAATCTACAACTCCCCAAACACAAGCAGGGACCTTTGTGGCAGCAACACCTTGATCAAGACCATTAATGAAGTAATGAAGATTTCCATTAGATTTCCTCATCATACCAATACGATCACCCTCCTGAAAACATTTCCAACTCATCAATGTCTAATATTCTAATTTATATTTGTAACTTAAGGTAGAAACAATGTTAACAAAAACTTACTCTTAGTTCATCTAAATTAAATTCACCATATTCTCTACGTGTTCCTTTGCCATTTGTCAGGATCCCACAACCTGACATCATTGTTGTACCACTGCGCATGTTAGTCATTGTAGCAGGAAATTCCAATGCAGTGGGATTATGAGTGGTAATGCCAACTTCAATACTACTCAGACCATTTGTCAACCAACCTATCAATACGAATCTGAAACAATTCATTGGACAAGTTGTCGCAGAGTCCCAAAATCAGTTTAACAATGTGTGCCTACCATTTCATCAAAAAATGTTGGCAAGACTGTTTACATTTCTAGCACTTCTTAACCATCAAATTTTGTTCTTAATTTAAATTCCAGTTCACAAAACATTGTCAAATTTTGCTTCTTTTGTTAATTATTCTTCCAAATAAGATTTTTGTTACCAGCCTGTGAAAGCATAGACAGATGAATTTTCACAATATCAATTCATATTCAAACATGAGTGAAAAATAACTTCATCTTTTGGTAGAAATAGAGCCAAAACCAGAAGCTCACCTATGAGACAAGACAGAAGAGAGGAAAGAGGTGGGAGCGATAGAGGGGGGAGAGGGGGGGAGAAAGGGTGAGAGAGGGGGGAGAGAGGAGTGAGAAAGAGAGAGAGGAAAAGAAAAAAAACTGCAACAACAACAATTAGAAAAACAATATGAATATATAAGAAATAAACTATTAAGAATTTGGGAGATAATATGAATAATAAAAACTATAAAAGTTAGAAAGAAAAAAATCACATTAGTAATCCTGAATTTCAAGTCCTAAAACATATAAACATTGGCACAGTGGAGATTAAGACTAACAGACTTCGCACATGGAAATATTTTTATTTGCAAGAATAAAGAATCACAGTTCAATATGAAGTAACTATTTTAAGGAACTGATTTTTACCTCAAATAATTCATTATCCCTGAGGGGTCTATGGGTCATAACAACACCATTATTAAATTTCATCTAATGGTTCGTCTTCTTTCTGCTGTTCTGTTATTACATGAGAGTTTGACAAGACTTCCACAACGTTCATGAAATTGCAAACGCTCACTTTCATTACTATGGCAACCATGTTGAAGACTGTGATTTACATTTCATATTAACATTGAGATTTGTAACTAAGTTTGTAATGGCTGTCATTGTGTGATCATTGTTGATTTCCCCTTCAGATTCTGATCCACCAGTACAGGGGACTGCAAATAAAAAAAAACAAAAACATTTTATCAGTACTCACTAATAAAATAATTCTAGTAAATGTTAACATAAAATATTTTAATATATTTTATGAATAAATAGTACATTTCATTATTTATCTCAAACAAAAAACTCTAAATGGGCACTGATTAAGATTATTTATTTCAAATATTGAAGCATGTCAATAATTACAATCAATCATGAACTGAAAGAAAGGTTTGTATATTTCTGATCATAAAAAGAAAGACTTGGAATGCTTGTAAATATTCGATAAAACTAAATCAAAACTAGTTTCCCAAATTCATACTTAAGGCAGAAAATGATCTGTTAGTTTTTGATCTTGGTCTCAAGGTACTTTTGTTTTTATTTGTAGAGTTTTGTTATCCTATTTAAAAAATTCTGTAGTAATTTTGAAGTTACATCACCATTTTAATTATAATTTAATAATAATAATAATATAAATTACATATTATAAATATTTGATGTTTTTGGCTATTGCTTAAAAGCTTGTTTTCAATATTTGGTACTGGATTTCCTTTCCCATATGGAGATGTAAGTTTTCAATGATAACCAACACTATAACAGTGATTTTGCCAGCAATATGGATTAAATGCTAGTGAAATCATTGCCAAAGACAAGTGCTACATGGGATTAAATATAGTATTCATGTACCATCTACTAAAGCTGTAGTTCCCAAAACATTTTCTTCTAGGGAATCCTCTGAAAGCCAAAGAAAGTGGAAAATCCCTTGCGAAGTCATTAGTAACTATGAAAGCAAAACAAAATCAGTTTGTTATTAAAAATTATTTTCCACATTGAATTACAATTTGTAATGAAAAACTAAAACATTACCATAAAACATTTACATCAATAAACAACAATCAACTAAAGTGATAATCTACAATATAACAAACAATTTAGCACAAAATTAATACAATAAAACAGAACTGATTAATCTAATAATATGCACAAAGAAAATGCATTTAGTTTAATGGCAATGAATACTTATTGGATCTTAGCCATGCATTAATTTTTTCATAATTAAATATCAACCTAACATCAGAATAACATTTTTTACATTTGGAATTTCAAATTCTGGCACTGCAATATTATTTTCACAAACCCCTTCATAAAGTTTGTTCATGGGGACTTGCGAACACAAGGTTACGGGGGTAAAGGAGTTTGCACACTTCTGGTTAGAAACATTTTAACAGATGTGTTTGACATGTGGTTGCTAGATTCCTGAAGATCTGCTATGCTAAAATTTAAGTTAAAAATTACTCCAACATGATGTCCAGAAACTAACTAAAATTACTTGCACTGTTCCTTGCAACTTCGTGCATTCTCATGTCCTCAACCTCCAGTGCATGACAACATTAACATCAAATTCAATACTTTCAATATTACATTACAAATTGCAAATAGACAACAAACAAGTGAAGAACGGAAATTCTAAGCAAAGAAATTTAAGTGATGTTAGTGTAAGAAAATTTTAATTATTTTTTTTTCTCTACTAGCTACAAGAGTCAAAAACTTATAGGTATTCATGTTTTATAAGATTTAATATCTGTTCGATACACAGGCACACATTGAACTAATATCAATAAATATATTTCATTATAAATCAACTGACATCCGAATGCTGACATTTAATTACTTTCAGACTTGATTCACTTTTTTGTAATGTTATTAAGATTGATTATTCACATTAAAGAAAAGAAGAAGTCTTCTTCAATGGCAATTTCCCATAATACAATAACAAAACATTATGTATGAAAAAATTGTGATATAGATCATCAAAGATCTGTTACAAAAGAAATTACCTTACCAAATCTTTCATTTGAGGCGTTCTATTCATGCTAAATACTAATCCAAGAACTGAAAGTTTTAAACAAGTTTTCAGCTAGATTAAAAACAGATGTTAACACCAACAAAATTTCAAATGCAAACTTAATTATTTTGAGGTTCAACTCAGTATTAAAATATTTCAACTTATCAATAAATGGCAACTTTACAATTTTTGTTAACAGAAAAAACAACAAAGCACAGTAAAAAAAAAATATAACTGTACACATACCATCTGTCTCTCCAGGAGTGTCAGGATCTATCACAGAAACCTGAGCACATTTACCGTACATGTCAACAACAGCGAATACTCGACTAGGTATATCTTCTGCTGCAGTGTCCTTGGAAATACCATTTACAAAAAACTCCAATTCCCCCTAAATAACATGCACAACACCAAATAAGTGAATATTACAGAGCAACATCTTAATGAAAACATTGACAATTGTGTACATTTACCTCTGATGTTCTCATTACACCAATACGATCACCTTCTCCAAGATTTATCTAAATCAGTTCCATACACTTCAACCACTGATCGCCCATCCTTCAATATTGAACTCCCATGACATAATCTACAATGAATATTTCCCAAAAATATTAGCACCTATTTCATGAAACTTAAAGGAACTCTACAAAACAAACATCACTTACCCAAGAGAGCCATCGCGAAGATCTGTAGCACTAGATGGCAGTTCTAATGACTCAGGATCACACGCTGTGACACCAATTTCTATACTTCCACTCCATGAATAATCTGAAACACCAATTTTGTTTAATTTTGCAGTATCCCAATATACATGTGCACTGCAAAATATATATGAACATGTGTATCAAGTGCAGATTCTTTATTTACTGAAGAAACGGAGTAATGAAAGCAGATACATGATTATCATTACTGTATACACATACTATCGGAATGTACCCTTCTACTAGAAATCACGTTGAGGAGCACATTTGGTATTGTCGACATGTGATGTGAAGACTAACCCGCAGCTCTATGGGGCTGCATGAATAACTATACAAAGCATATACTTTCGTTTTCTAAGCTGTATTATCAGAATAAAAATGTTATTAGCATACGGTGAAAACAACTGTCATTGATTGCCATCATAAGTAATAAAGAGGAATGCCGATTATTACCTTTCTGTCAATCCTAACTTCGAATAACTGATTATCCACTAAGGGCTCACTACTAAGAACAAGGCCATAATTAAATTCAGAGAAGTTGCGAACTGCTGTTCTATTGCCGTTCGTCAGTGTTACTCTCTCTCCACAGCGTCTATGGAACATTGCAGCCATTGTGGACTCTCGTGCCCCCACCATATATAGCTTCCTACAGTGTAATTCGGCAAAATATATTTTATTGACAACCACCAACGTTACACGAGGTGCCTTTGTTGCATCGTTCGATACATCGGCAAAATAAACCCTACTTGAGCTCATTCGTGTATCTGTAATTACTTCCTCAGATCTGCATCAGATGAACGACAAACCAATCTTTCTCAGGCCCCGCCCCCTCGCCCTCCACTCCACTCCACGAATGTGCGTTCGCTAAAATCATACGTATATAAATTAGTTGTCATCCTGCGGTCCGCCTACGGTATGAAATATTTCCAATGGAATGGGACTGGAATTCTGTCAAAGGGCTAAATTTACTTGCAAATCTAGGGATGAATATTTTAATATAATTTTGAATCAACAGCCGTGACTCTTTATGCCAGGAAGTTGAGAATTATGTTTTAGGTAGGCAACACCTGGTTTCCACTGTCAACTTTGACAGCTTAAAAACGCAAGGAGTGCGCCTGGATGTGCGCTGTGCAGCTCAAATCCAGCTCAAGTTTGTGACAGTCAGTAGCTGGTCAGTAGCGGTGAGCCCTCGAGTCTGGCCCACGTTTTTACTGTGCAAGTCTGGTATACTGCGATTTTTGTAGGATGAGCTCTGACAGTCGTCAGCTGTTAGGCCGTGTGTTGCCACACGCTCTCGCGGCTAGCACGTGGATAGAGCACATGGCTGCGGCTCCACCCGAGGCGGGAAGAACGAACTTTATTTTTTTTTTTTAAAGTAAACTTTTATTAGGCTGGAGGTGCGATTGTAAAGTATTGAATGTTCTCGTGTTATGTATTCATCGTGTTTAAATCCATCCAAGTAATAATGTGGAACTTACTCATTTATATTATTTAAACCTGTTATTTTAAATATTAGGACCACGTAGGTACACTTTATTTTGTGAATTAATCACTCACTAGAGGGAACCAAGATGTCGTGCTGTACTTCTTTTAAACAGTATTATTGCGTGATCACGGATGAAAACACTCGAATGCAATGACACGTAAGATACAAGACATATTTGATAATATAGCCAGGTATGATGCTGTATCTGAGCCTGCGCGCCATGTAATCACCGCGTTGTACCGCTTTAGCGTGTATAATGGATGGGAGTGTCCACGTTGATTGTGGCTGTATAATTGTCTTTGTAGATAATCTGTAATTCGTTCTTTAACATAACAGCAATTTAATCATGGTTATTTAAATATAACGTAACTGTCTTCTCTGTGGGAAAACGCTTCAAGTAACTCACTATTGATGTCATACCATTGATGTCAGAATAGGAAAAGAAGACAACAGAATTGGAAATGAAAAAGAACATAATACTTTATTGAATGTCAGATTGTTAGTCGGAGAAAGAAGTCACCAACCATTCTGACAGTATATTTTCATAAACCACTATTCATGAGATTACAACATAGTATACAGTATTTTAGGAATATTCAAGGTTGGAGATAGCTTAAATTTTTGCTTCATTAAAAAATAATACATAGACAATCAATTGCTTTGAAACATCCTGGAATAGTCTCAATATCAGTGTTTCATCGGGAGAATGTTTATATTTGATTTTAAACTAGAGAAAAACATTTAGTGAATGCATGAATATTATACAATGGTAATATATTTGCAGTACAGTGAAAGGGCATGAGTTTAAAACAAATTAATGGTTTACATAATTTCCAGTAATACAACAGTATTGCAAAATCACTGAATTTTAACAAACAACTCACATCTAACTCATCACTGATATTTTCAGACACGTCTGAAGTATTTATTGTGGAGTGTCTTCTTACTCGAGGCTGGTAAAGACTCCAATGACTTCTAGAAAAGAGCATAATTCTGAAGTGGTCTGTTCTCAATATCATCATACAGTCACCAGACTATTAAATGATCATTTTATATACATTTCATGTGGAGGTGTTGTGCAACACATGTTATGGAAACAAACATGAATTGTACCATTGAAAAATATGATGTTAAGACAAAGCTTTTATTATAGTACTAATACCCAAACACAAATGAGAGGAACTTTCAATTGTTTATTACTTTGTAACATTCAAACATATAATGGTGTCAGGTGCAATATAGGCCTTAATACGTGCAAAATATAAAAAATGTCGTCTGTCGTTCTGAAGGTATTATTCCAAAGTGCAATAATAGTGTTCAATCAGTAATGGTGATTTCTTTGCTCATATTCTTCTCGTAATGATTACATTGTGACATAAGTGGAAGTGCAATTGAGAAGATGAGCTTCGATAATGAGAGTTTTTCT
>JAHLJT010004567.1:38435992-38483845 GCA_031308135.1 Acheta domesticus | reverse complement strand
GTTCTGAGACAGATCATAAAAAAGGACTAATACAAATTGTGACCCTGTAAATTCTCTAGTTTCCCAAAATTTAACTTTTTATCTTATAATTTGTACTGACAGCTCAATATAAATAACACAGTAATTTAATACTTTATTTCCTTAAAATTAGGTTTTGTTTTATTCAGATTCGCAGTTTCTCTATTTTATGTTTATTAGAAAAGATAAATAATGAAAAACAAAATAGTAAGAATAATACTACAACTTATTGTAATTTGAATATTGAACTACGGATGTACACAGTATGGAAGTACAAAAATAAAAAGTGAAATGATTGAATTATCAAACATTTCAACCCATTGAACTTGGATTTTCTAGCATGTTAATGGGAAAGGTGAAGGTGAAAGTGAATGAAAAAATTCAAGATATTAAGGAATAAAAGTTAAAATCTACTCCATTTTTCTACCAGAAGACATTATTGTAATTTGATTTGATACAACATTCGAGATTCACATTATATGAATGTACAAAAATTAGCAAGAAAGATACCTTTACAGTCATCCCATATAAATCTACAACTCCCCAAACACAAGCAGGGACCTTTGTGGCAGCAACACCTTGATCAAGACCATTAATGAAGTAATGAAGATTTCCATTAGATTTCCTCATCATACCAATACGATCACCCTCCTGAAAACATTCCAACTCATCAAGGTCTAATATTTCAATTTATATTTGTAACTTAAAGGTAGAAAACAATGTTAACAAAAACTTACTCTTAGTTCATCTAAATTAAATTCACCATATTCTCTACGTGTTCCTTTGCCATTTGTCAGGATCCCACACCTGACATCATTGTTGTACCACTGCGCATGTAGTCATTGTAGCAGGAAATTCCAATGCAGTGGGATTATGAGTGGTAATGCCAACTCAATACTACCAGACCATTTGTCAACCAACCTATCAATACGAATCTGAAACAATTCATTGGACAAGTTGTCGCAGAGTCCCAAAATCAGTTTAACAATGTGTGCCTCCATTTCATCAAAAAATGTTGGCAAGACTGTTTACATTTCTAGCACTTTTCTTAACCATCAAATTTTGTTCTTAATTTAAATTCCAGTTCACAAAACATTGTCAAAATTTTGCTTCTTTTGTTAATTATTCTTCCAAATAAGATTTTGTTACCAGCTGTGAAAGCATAGACAGATGAATTTTCACAATATCAATTCATATTCAAACATGAGTGAAAAAATAACTTCATCTTTGGTAAAATAGAGCCAAAACCAGAAGCTCACCTATGAGACAAGACAGAAGAGAGGAAAGAGGGGGAGCGATAGAGGGGGAGAGGGGGGAGAAACGGGTGAGAGAGGGGGGAGAGAGGAGTGAGAAAGAGAGAGAGGAAAAAAAAAAAAACAGCAACAACAACAATTAGAAAAACAATATGAATATTATAAGAAATAAACTATTAAGAATTTGGGAGATAAATGAATAATAAAACTATAAAAGTTAGAAAGAAAAAAATCACATTAGAATCCTGAATTTCAAGTCCTAAAACATATAACATTGGCACAGTGGAGATTAAGACTAACAGACTTCGCACATGGAAATATTTTTATTTGCAAGAATAAAGAATCACAGTTCAATATGAAGTAACTATTTTAAGGAATGATTTTTACCTCAAATAATTCATTATCCCTGAGGGTCTATGGGTCATAACAACACCATTATTAAATTCATCTAATGGTCGTCTTCTTCTGCTGTTCTTTATTACATGAGAGTTTGACAAGACTTCCACAACGTTCATGAAATTGCAAACGCTCACTTTCATTACTATGGCAACCATGTGAAGACTGTGATTACATTCATATTAACATTGAGATTTGTAACTAAGTTTGTAATTGCTGTCATTGTGTGATCATTGTTGATTCCCTTCAGATTCTGATCCACATACAGGGACTGCAAATAAAAAAAAACAAACATTTTATCAGTACTCACTAATAAAATAATTCTAGTAAATGTTAACATAAAATATTTTAATATATTTTATGAATAAATAGTACATTCATTATTTATCTCAAACAAAAAAACTCTAAATGGGCACTGATTAAGATTATTTATTTCAAAATATTGAAGCATGTCAATAATTACAATCAATCATGAACTGAAAGAAAGGTTTGTATATTTCTGATCATAAAAAGAAAGACTTGGAATGCTTGTAAATATTCGATAAAACTAAATCAAAACTAGTTTCCAAATTCATACTTAAGGCAGAAAATGATCTGTTAGTTTTTGATCTTGGTCTCAAGGTACTTTGTTTTTATTTGTAGAGTTTTGTTATCTATTTAAAAAATGCTGTAGTAATTTTGAAGTTACATCACCATTTTAATTATAATTTAATAATAATAATAATTAAATTACATATTATAAATATTTGATGTTTTGGCTATTGCTTAAAAGCTTGTTTTCAATATTTGGTACTGGATTCCTTTCCCATATGGAGATGTAAGTTTCAATGATAACCAACACTATAACAGTGATTTGCCAGCAATATGGATTAAATGCTAGTGAAATCATTGCCAAAGACAAGTGCTACATGGGATTAAAATATAGTATCATGTACCATCTACTAAAGCTGTAGTTCCCAAAACATTTTCTTCTAGGGAATCCCTTCTGAAAGCCAAAAGAAAGTGGAAAATCCCTTGCGAATTCATTAGTAACTATGAAAGCAAAACAAAATCAGTGTGTTATTAAAAATTATTTTCCACATTGAATTACAATTTGTAATGAAAAACTAAAACATTACCATAAAACATTTACATCAATAAACAACAATCAACTAAAGTGATAATCTACAATATAACAAACAATTTAGCACAAAATTAATACAATAAAACAGAATGATTAATCTAATAATATGCACAAAGAAAATGCATTTAGTTTTAATGGCAATGAATACTTATTGGATCTTAGCCATGCATTAATTTTTTCTAATTAAATATCAACCTAACATCAGAATAACATTTTTACATTTGGAATTTCAAATTCTGGCACTGCAATATTATTTTCACAAACCCCTTCATAAAGTTTGTTCATGGGGACTTGCGAACACAAGGTTACGGGGGTAAAGGAGTTTGCACACTTCTGGTTAGAAACATTTTAACAGATGTGTTTGACATGTGGTTGCTAGATTCCTGAAGATCTGCTATGCTAAAAAATTTAAGTTAAAAATTACTCCAACATGATGTCCAGAAACTAACTAAAATTACTTGCACTGTTCCTTGCAACTTCGTGCATTCTCATGTCCTCAACCCAGTGCATGACAACCATTAACATCAAATTCAATACTTTCAATATTACATTACAAATTGCAAATAGACAACAAACAAGTGAAGAACGGAAATTCTAAGCAAAGAAATTTAAGTGATGTTAGTGTAAGAAATTTTAATTATTTTTTTCTCTACTAGCTACAAGAGTCAAAAAATTATAGGTATTCATGTTTATAGATTTAATATCTGTCGATACACAGGCACACATTTGAACTAATATCAATAAATATATTCATTATAAATCAACTGACATCCGAATGCTGACATTTAATTACTTTCAGACTTGATTCACTTTTTTGTAATGTTATTAAAGATTGATTATTCACATTAAAGAAAAGAAGAAGTCTTCTTCAATGGCAATTTCCCATAATACAATAACAAAACATTATGTATGAAAAAATGTGATATAGATCATCAAAGATCTGTTACAAAAGAAATTACCTTACCAAATCTTTCATTTGAGGCGTTCTATTCATGCTAAATACTAATCCAAGAACTGAAAGTTTAAAACAAGTTTTCAGCTAGATTAAAAACAGATGTTAACACCAACAAAATTTCAAAATGCAAACTAATTATTTTGAGGTTCAACTCAGTATTAAAATATTTCAACTTATCAATAAATGGCAACTTTACAATTTTTGTTAACAGAAAAACAACAAAGCACAGTAAAAAAAATATAACTGTACACATACCATCTGTCTCTCCAGGAGTGTCAGGATCTATCACAGAAACCTGAGCACATTTACCGTACATGTCAACAACAGCGAATACTCGACTAGGTATATCTTCTGCTGCAGTTCCTTGTGAAATACCATTTACAAAAAACTCCAATTCCCCTAAATAACATGCACAACACCAAATAAGTGAATATTACAGAGCAACATCTTAATGAAACATTGGACAATGTGTACATTTACCTCTGATGTTCTCATTACACCAATACGATCACCTTCTCCAAGTTATCTAAATCAGTTCCATACACTTCAACCACTGATCGCCCATCCTTCAATATTGAACTCCCTGACATAATCTACAATGAATATTCCCAAAATATAGCACCTATTTCATGAACTTAAGGAACTCTACAAAACAAACATCACTTACCCAAGAGCCATCGCGAAGATCTGTAGCACTAGATGGCAGTTCTAATGACTCAGGATCACACGCTGTGACACCAATTTCTTACTTCCACTCCATGAATTAATCTGAAACACCAATTTTGTTTAATTTTGCAGTATCCCAATATACATGTGCACTGCAAATAATATTGAACATGTGTATCAAGTGCAGATTCTTTATTTACTGAAAAACGGATAATGAAAAGATACATGATTATCATTACTGTAATACACATACTATCGGAATGTACCCTTCTACTAGAAATCACGTTGAGGAGCACATTTGGTATTGTCGACATGATGTGAAGACTAACCCGCAGCCTCTATGGGGGCTGCATGAATAACTATACAAAGCATATACTTTCGTTTTCTAAGCTGTATTATCAGAATAAAATGTTATTAGCAACGGTGAAAACACTGTCATTGATTGCCATCATAAGTAATAAAGAGGAATGCCGATTATTACCTTTCTGTCAATCCTAACTTCGAATAACTGATTATCCACTAAGGGCTCACTACTAAGAACAAGGCCATAATTAAATTCAGAGAAGTTGCGAACTGCTGTTCTATTGCCGTTCGTCAGTGTTACTCTCTCTCCACAGCGTCTATGGAACATTGCAGCCATTGTGGACTCTCGTGCCCCCACCATATATGCTTCCTACAGTGTAATTCGGCAAAATATATTTTATTGACACCACCACGTTACACGAGGTGCCTTTGTTGCATCGTCGATACATCGGCAAAATAAACCTACTTGAGCTCATTCGTGTATCTGTAATTACTTCCTCAGATCTGCATCAGATGAACGCAACCAATCTTTCTCAGGCCCCGCCCCCTCGCCCTCCACTCCACTCCACGAATGTGCGTTCGCTAAAATCATACGTATATAAATTAGTTGTCATCCTGCGGTCGCCTACGGTATGAATATTTCCAATGGAATGGGACTGGATTCTGTCAAAGGGCTAAATTTACTTGCAAATCTAGGGATGAATATTTTAATATAATTTTTGAATCAACAGCCGTGACTCTTTACTGCCAGGAAGTTGAGAATTATGTTTTTAGGTAGGCAACCCTGGTTTTCACTTGTCAACTTTGACAGCTTAAAAACGCAAGGAGTGCGCCTGGAGTGCGCTGTGCAGCTCAAATCCAGCTCAAGTTTGTGACCAGTCAGTAGCTGGTCAGTAGCGTGAGCCCTCGAGTCTGGCCCACGTTTTACTGTGCAAGTCTGGTATACTGCGATTTTTGTAGGATGAGCTCTGACAGTTCGTCAGCTCTGACAGTTCGTCAGCTGTTAGGCCGTGTTGCCACACGCTCTCGCGGCTAGCACGTGGAGAGCACATGGCTGCGGCTCCACCCGAGGCGGGAAGAACGAACTTTATTTTTTTTTTAAAGTAACTTTTATTAGGCTGGAGGTTCGATTGTAAAGTATTGAATGTTCTCGTGTTATGTATTCATCGTGTTTAAATCCATCCAAGTTAATAAATGTGGAACTTACTCATTTATATTTATTTAAACCTGTTATTTTAAATATTAGGCCACGTAGGTCACTTTATTTTGTGTAATTAATCACTCACTAGAGGGAACCAAGATGTCGTGCTGTACTTCTTTTTAAACAGTATTATTGCGTGATCACGGATGAAACACTCGAATGCAATGACATGTAAGTATACAAGACATATTTGATAATATCCAGGTATGATGCTGTATCTGAGCCTGCGCGCCATGTAATCACCGCGTTGTACCGCTTTAGCGTGTAAATGGAATGGAGTGTCACGTTGATTGTGGCTGTATAATTGTCTTTGAGATAATCTGTAATTCGTTCTTTAACATAACAGAATTTAAATCATTGTTTATTAAATATAAACGTAACTGTCTTCTTCTGTGGGAAACGCTTCGTAACTCACTATTGATGTCATACCATTGATGTCAGAATAGGAAAAGAAGACAACCGAATTGGAAATGAAAAAGAACATAATACTTTATTGAATGTCAGATTGTTAGTCGAGAAAGAAGTCACCACCATTCTGACAGTATATTTTCATAACCTATTCATGATGTACAATAGTATACAGTATTTAGGAATATTCAAGGTTGGAGATAGCTTAAATTTTTGCTTCATAAAAATAATACATAGAATCAATTGCTTTGAAACATCCTGGAATAGTCTCAATATCAGTGTTTCATCGGGAGATGTTATTTGATTTTAAACTAGAGAAAACATTTAGTGAATGCATGTATTCAATGGTAATTTTGCAGTACAGTGAAAGGGAATGAGTTTAAACAAATTAATGGTTTCATAATTTCCAGTTAACAGTATTGCAAAATCACTGAATTTTAACAAACAACTCACAATCTAACTCATCACTGATATTTTCAGACCGTCTGAAGTATTTATTGTGGAGTGTCTTCTTACTCGAGGCTGGTAGACTCCAATGACTTCTAGAAAAGAGCATAATTCTTGAAGTGTCTGTTCTCAATATCATCATACAGTCACCAGACTATTAAATGATCATTTTATATACATTTCATGTGGAGGTTGTGCAACACATGTTAGGAAACAAACATGAATTGTAACCATGTATGATTGTTAAGCAAGCTTTTATATGTACTAATACCCAACACAAAATGAGCATGAACTTTCAATTGTTTTTACTTTTGTAACATTCATCATAATGGGTGTCAGTGCAATATAGGCCTTAATACTGCAAAATATAAAAAAATGTCGTCTGTCGTTCTGAAGGTATTTTCCAAAGTGCTTATAGTGTTCAATCAGTAATGGTGATTTCTTTGCTCATATTCTTCTCGTAATGATTAAATTGTGACATAAGTGAAGTGCAATTTGAGAAGATGAGCTTCGATAAATGAGAGTTTTCTTCCCCAAATGGTTGCAGGAAGTAGTTCATTATAAAAGGCTCATTGAAGATGAATGTACAATTGAGTGCATATCTGCCGGAGCATACAATCTTCATCTCTGTAACTATTTCCTTTCCACACAACACATTGGCCTTGAGAAGGAAAACAAGTTGAACAATATAACTTGAAAAGAAATGAAAAGTGAAAAATTTCAAAATACTGCCCCTGAAAGTTATGGTTTGTAATATTTTGCATTAAGAAGGAAATCTCGTGCTTCAAAGTTCAAAATGTATTATATAAGTGGAAATGATGAGTGGAGCTACACTTGATTCAAGAATGCTCATTAGTGACATAAAACAATTTTTTGAATTGTCAAAAAGTGAACTATTGACAGATATTGATACAAGTCTTTGTAAATATAATATAGTGTGAGTATTAAAAAATTAATGTGTATTCTGGAATGATAAAAAAAAAATACTAATTAGACCACTTTGGCATTGCCATTTTTTGAAGGGTAAAATTATTAAATGTTTCATTAACAATAACTTGGGGCAGTACATAAGTGCCTTCATATTCTGGGTTATTTAGTGGTCAACAATGATGTGGTAAAGATACCAAGACTACATGATGTACATTTTTTTAAGGCCTGGTTATCAGACTGATGATTGTAGGTGCGTTAAAATGGATATGAATAGTACATTAGGCATTAAAGCTAGTTTCCTTTTATCATCATTGTAAAAATTATCATAATCTGTGACAGATGAAATTTTTTTGTGGGCATTTGAGGAACTCACCAAGAAGTTCTCTTTTTGTTCACGCTTAGTGTTATACTGTAAGCCAAAAGTGATGATTGAATTAAAAGAACAATGTATACTTACCTGATAATTCTTCAGTTTCTTTGTCTTATCAATAGATTCTCTACTCACCACAAAACCACTTCCGCTCACAGACCACTTCAGCCAGTACCTTTCATTGTAGTAATAAAAGTCCAAAAGTTGATATGCAAGGTAGACCAGTGGTGAAAAATGAAGCTAAAGTAAAATATTGCAAATGAAAGTATAAAGAGCAGTGAAGGTAGATATAACTGATAACGAATGGTCTATTCCCAAAAATGTTTAGAGACAAATCATATGGGATTACTGTGAAATACAGAAATAATTTGTGAAAAGTGTCGATGGCAAGCTATGACTGCTATGTATTTATTACTAATAAATTAGAGAAGAATTTAAAGTAGCAGTGCAATCTGTGCAAGTTTCCTCTCCTCATAACTTGTGACATCAACTACTAATGTAAATATATCTTAAAGCGAGATCAATGAATGTAAGTATTAAAAACTAGTGTAGTTTTCAAATACCTTGCATATCTAATAGTCACATGATGATAAGTCATGGCACCTCTGTGTTAAATTACATGCTCTATAAAGTAAATAGGAAATGGAAAAGAATCATTACTCTCAGCAATTTAAAACAATTCTTTAATATATAACATTTAAAAAAACAAATAAAGGTCTGGCCAGATCTTCAAAATTGAAAGAAGAAACGGAAGTAAAAAAAGAAGAAATAAAAATTGTACAATTAAAATTTAAAAAAAAGTAAGTGGTCTGGCCAGACCTTATAAATGAATCAATTAAAATAAAAAGAATATCAATAATTAAAAATGAAAATAAACTTAATGGGTCCGGCCAGACTGTTCATTCTCCTCCTCCATCTCTGCGCCATCTCCACGGGCTGAAAAGGGAAAGCAATTTCACTTGTAATATATTCCACTTTCAATCATTTATTAAGTTTTATAGGTACAATACTTAATGTGTATGAACATTCACAAAAAAACAAATTATTTACCGTTTCGGGGTGAATAGGAAACCAAGAAACAAGCAGGGAAGGGCTACTTCCCTTAGTAGGTTATCAATACGATAGGGTTCTGAGAACCGTAGAACTAGAGAAAAAATGGTGAAAGAGTAGGGCACACCCCCTCCCAAGACCCTGCATACAGTGGATGTAAAGTCTGGTGGAGTCAGGGGTACAGCATGATGCTGAACTGAGGGCATAAAAAAAGCTTAGTTTTCACTTAAATTTGTCTGGGGAAACAGGTATTGAACAAATGAGTCAATTGAAAGCCATGAACAAAAATGTGAGTTGTACAACCATTCATAAGAAATAATGCATTCATTTCCACACCACCTTGAGGTAGAATGCATGGTGCGTTTTTTTTTATACATGGTATCCCCTGTAGGCCTAGTCCATGTTCACCAAGAAAATATAACAGTTCAAGTTCCTGGTGCAAGACTCAAAGAAGTGTCTGCATCTTTCTCATGAAAGATGGAGCACAGCACGATTTTTAGTCATAAAAAATCCTCTCGTCACTTGCATCATTTACTCAACTCAGCCTCAAATCACAGACTCTGAAATCTGGAATTGTACATAGAAAACAAGAAAAATTGAAAACCATGAACACTTCTTTGAACTTTTCATTTTAGATATTGTATAACATGTTTACTACATTTCTTACAAAATAAAAGTGAGTTAATTTCAGATATCTCTGTACATGGGATATTGCAAGTTTCTCAAGAAATGTTGCTGTTGTGTCTGTACAGTAGCAGTTTTTCGTATTACCAGTAGCCTCTTGTTCTAGGCGTTCTTCTTGCACTGCTGGTTACTATTCAAGGGGGAGCAATTTACCAGCTTTGTGCCACATTTCACCCACTTGTGAACATTTAAAAAAGAATTCTACTTGGCGACACTACACAACTGCAACGATAGTAAATAAGATATAAATGACAACAGCTTCTATTCCTGAGAGAATAAAATTTAAAATGGGTTTTCAAATGTAATAAACTCCTTATACATCATATTTATCTAACCAGGTCTATTTATTCAATCTGGAACAATGGCTGAAATACTGAAAATTGCATTAATTACAAGTCATAAGAAAATCACACACATCATTCAAGTAATACCTGAAATAACAGACAGATGCTTCAGTGTTCTGTTACAAGATAACCTTAACTATTTCATGGTGCCTCTGCAACACCTGCACTCTGGGGCAAAGGAAATATTCCAGTCACATCCGAGTCAGAATTATCACTCCAGTCATCATCTGAACTCTCACTACCTGCCTGCAGATCTATAATCAGATCTTCAATATTATTTTCTAATACTACTTCCTCCTTCCAAGCTTTCTGTATTAAGCTTTTGAGTGTTGAACAGCATTTTGCCACTGCAGTGGAGAAATGCTTGCGACACTTGCTTTTAAGAGATTTTCTACTTCTGTAAAAGTTTTATTATTTCTGACCACATAACCCTTCACTTGTGACCATATCAACTCTATTGGATTAAATTCTCAGTGATAGGGTGGCAAGCGCAGGACCCTATGACCGTTCTTTTCAGCCAATTGATCTGTGGCATACGTGGGAAACTGGTTTCCTCTGCTGTACAAGTTGCAATAATTCACATTTGTTCATAGACGGATCAACTAGCACTTTGTGAGACTGTAGCCACTGCACCACTTCAGCTTTATGTGTTGCCCTTGTAGGGGCTTTGTGAATTATTACAGAATGGTATGGAGCATAGTCCATAACAATTACTGAAGTTTGTTTTAAATTCTTTGGCTGTTCTTGGAGCCACACACTCAATCTTTCGTGATAATCTCCAGTCTCCATCTCTTCATGGTCATCTCCAGTCTTTTTAGACCGATAGACCAATAAACAATTTTCAACAAAAGGTTTTGATGTTCCTGCATGCACAACAATCAAACGGCCACCTTTCCCAATAGGTGCTTTTGCACTTCCTGCAACAGTGCCATCTGACCAGCCCTTGCTCACTATATGTCCTGCATTAACCCATGTTTCATCCAACCACAAAATATCCTCAAAATTGTGGCACAATATCTCCTTCACAAGTCAGCAACGCCAGGCCACAATGTCTTGTCGTTCCAATAACACTATTTATTTAACTTTGAGAATTTAAATCTCAAATCTTTCACAATTTGCTTCCTGTAAACAACTCTGCTTCCCACAGAGACACATGGAGCTTCCGAAGTATGGGGTGCTCCTTCCTGGCATGGCAGCCATAAATGTAATGCCTGATTGCTTCTCGGCTGAATGTATCTAAATCTGTAACTGGTTTTCTCACATTTCTTTTCTTTCCTGGAGTTCACAACTGTGATGATCCTGTCTCTTGAGCATCATCAATTTCTCTGCTTACATTTTTAACTGTGCTTTGACTTATTCTTGTGGCAGCAGCTGTTCTCTCCACAACCTTTCTGAGAGGTGATAATGGACCTTTATTGACCCTTTCCAATTCAAAATAGTCTTACCCAGCACACAACTTCCCTAGTCTGCTAACTCAGGACTTTCTGCTTTTCTCTCTGTAACAATGATAATGACAACAGCACATCATAATTTCTGAAAACAACTGGATATATCTAACTAAATGTGTGTGTGTGTGTGTGTGTGTGTGCGTGCATATATGATGTATGTATGTATGTAAGGTTTTGAAACAAATCAAGAATTATGAAAAAATGGCCTGTTTACCTCTTCCGGACGCCCCTCTTTTTGACATTAAGCCAACCAGACGTAAACTCTCCTTCTCAAGTAAATACTGAAACATTAATACGAAAACGTTACACATTACAAGCAGTATTTATTATAGTATTAATGTACATAACTTTTTGTGCGAAGTTCGCCTTACGCACCGAAGTGCCCGTACTCACCGGTACACGCCAAAACGCGCGCGTCGCCGTCGGTCGCCATGATGTCTCGCGCGGGGCGACTTTCAACTATCAGAAACTCACGCAATTCATTATACTGCGGTTTTTGTAGGAAGAGCTCTGAAGATAACTCAAATCCCATCTTCGCGATGGAATATGTCACGGCATTTCGCGTCTTTTCTTAGTCTTGCCGGTAGAAGTCGCATGATCGCAAGCACTGCTTCATACGGCCGCGATCGTGCGAAATCTAGCGGAACGACTTTAAATGATACGAAATGCCGTGACATATTCCATCGCGAAGATGGGATTTGAGTTATCTTGAGAGCTCTTCCTACAAAAATCGCAGTATAGTCGTTTGTTCTCAAAAACCTTTGTCAACACTGTAGTGACGTGTAAGCTCTCGATTGGAGAATTGCTCCAGCTGGACGAAACAGCTGATAACTGTCATAGCTCATCATACAGAAATCGCAGTATACGAATTGCTTGGCATGCTCGATCTCTAGTGGTGGGCAGATCAGAGCAATAGAGAAGATTACGGATGACAGTCGTCAAGAGTGTTCTTCTGAGCGAACAGGTGTGAGGAAAATTGATAATGCTAATAGCTAATATTAGGATGAGATGCTAGGGTCAGAAATTATTTTAAATGTCTGGATAATCGTCTTATGATGGAAAATACTGAATGGACACTGTCTTATTTTCTCTTTATTTTGCATTACTGTGGATATATTTTGTCAGTCAAGCATATTTTGAATTGGGGTCTAATCTACATTTCCTTTTTATTTGCTGCTGTTCAGTAAAATTCTCATTTCTAGTACAATAAGGCAGTGAGATACATTAAAATTGGACTAAAAATTGAACAATGTACATGATTGAAGAAATGTCTGAGCATTTACTATAAAAATTTCAGATGTTTTCTTGAACAATTTTCTAGAGGGAGGGGAACAGTAGTTTTGCGCAATTAAAAATAGTACAAAAACTAGTGAAATAAATTAAAGAGAGAACAACAAAGGAAAATAAAAATGATAGTTACGAATATAACAAGATAATGTAGAAGAAAAAAAAAAAAAAAAAAAAAGAACTGAAATAATGTTGTTATGCATGTATGTGTTTGTGTAAGTTTGCCAATAGTTTACCAAATGTCAAAGTTTGTATGTATTGTACAATGTGTATTAAGTATAAATAAAGGTCAAGCCTACATGTTTGCACAAGCGTATATACCTAGATATTTACGTACAGTAAAATAAATTAATGATAAAAGACTAGTATTTGTGAAATTGTTACTGTGTTTTTTCCGTGCATTAGTCAGACTGAGCTGAGTAGTAGTTCCACCTGCAGGTTCGCTGTGCAGTTTGTGTTTGTGTGTATTTGTTTGTGTATATGTGCATGTTTGTTTGTGTGCAGTATGTGTTGTTTTTTGTATTTTTTATCTGTGTAATGAGAGCAATATACATTGTACTCTTTAGTGGACCTGAATCTTTAAAGATATAATTAACAGGTTTATCCTAGATTTTTGTATTTATTTGTTTTACTATTTTGAATGGAAAACTCAATTGGAGAAAATATAATTTAGAAATGACAAAACAAATGATGAAATAATTAAATGAACAAGTTGATGAACAGATGTATGCTTGCATAATGTAGGAATTATACTTGTACTTTGCTGTGAAAATGCTACTTTCTTCATTATTCACATGTGATTTGAAATGTTGCAGACTTCTTTAATGGCTAGTTCCAGCCAATTGGAAGTGGTTAAACTTCCTCATCATGAAAGAATGGAAGTATGTACTTCAAGAGCAAAGTACAGGCAAGGAAGAAAATTTACTGCAATAAAGGTGCACTGCACAAAAAAAAAAGTATCCTATTAATACATACTTTGGGGAAATATTTTTCTCTATTTCAGTAATTTGTATGAAAATTATTGTATTTCAATAATTAAATTTAAGATTATTTTTAATGTATGGTTTTGCAAACTCAAGTTGTATTATGTGCAATTATTTTCCTTGACAGTTACAGATGTAATTTTAGAGTAATTTTTGTAGGTATATACTATAAACGATGAATCACAACACCTGATTATTTCCCGAGTACCTGCTTTGGGTTTACAAGATGAGCTAAGAAAATTGTGTTCACGGTATGGTGATGTTAAATCTTTGGTTTTTGTTCCCAATTATGAAGAAGAAGAATTTACAGAAGCCTATCATATTCAGTATTCTAGAATACAGTCGGCAAGGTAAAGGATAGTCACTGTTACTGTGTTTGTGTAATACACTGCATATGTTACTGCACGAAAATGTGAACATTATTCAGTTGTTCTGTGTATATTATATTGAATATCCAAAGTATGTTTTTATTAAAAAGTGTGTTTATACATTGCATTGCACTTACAAACTTGCATAAAATTGTATTTGGAGCTACTTTAATCAATTAACGAAGAAGCCCCTTTGAAGTTCTTCTTCGGATGACCTAGGCTCTTTCAGTGTGGTTTTGGTACTGTTTACTACAATATCCCATTTGTTTCTATCCATCCTTTTTCTCCGGCCCCTCTCACCCACTGTTTTCTGCCCATTTCTACAATATTTCAGCCATCTCAATCATGGCCTCCCTCTCTTTTTTCCCCCCCCCTTTTGGTTTACCAGAAAACCACTTTTGGTACAATCTCATTCGCATTTGTAACAAGTGACCTGGTCACTGTATCCTTTGGGATTTAATTGAAGGGCTCAGTAGTGTGATGGTTCTATTTTTTTTTCCATTTTATGAAACAAAGAAACTAAAAGTCTTCATCATTGAAGACTTGGTAAAATATGAAAAGAAATGGAAAGACCGTATTAAAAAGGATGAAAATAACCAGGATACCAAACAGGTGCTAAAGTATAGACTGAGGTGTGTAAGAGAAAGAGGCGGGTCAAAGAAGAGACGGGAAGACCAGGAACACCTTAGCAGTGACTAGGTAACTACTGGAAGAATAAGAACAGGCCATTCGGCCTATACCTAAATAGTTCATGATGATGATGAATCAAATTCACTATCAAGAAAAACACAAATATCCATTCATTTGTTAGGGCCAACGATTCTACAGCATACACCATAGACCTGAATAATTGTAACTTACTTTTAATTAAATTTAGAAAACATTTTCTAGCTTCAAATCAGAACAAAAACATTAATAATAACAAAACAATAATAAAATGAAAGTAAAGAATGGAACTTAGTACAATTCACAACCAGAAAACAAACAAACAAACCTAAACCTAACAATTCTCTGAATTACAGTTCATTCACCCTCTCCATATATACACTTTGTTCATATCCGTAAATCATTAAACATTTGCATTTCGAATCTTCCAATATCTCCAATATGTTTACTCTTTATTGTCAATTCGAATATTCAACTCCTCCTTATATTTGAATATATATACTGCATCTTACATTGCATATATTTGTTCAGTCATCCACCAAGCTGCGAACCATTTCCATTCAGTATGACATCTGCTTATGATCCGTTCATTGATTTTCTCCTTTTAAGTACCTGGTCTATCGTTATGGTTTTCAACCTTGCACACAACAACGTCAGTCCAAGCAGGCTGTGCATCTTCTTGATATCAACGTTTGTGACATGTTGACTCGTTACAGTAGAATAAGGAACTATCCCACATTTTTCATGAAATTGAGTTATTAGCATTAAACAAAATTTCAAATATTATGATTTTAGTGTAATATGTTATTTAAATCTAATATGGATGTATATGTAAGTGTATTGTATTTGAAGGTTTAAAAGTATATTGAGTTATGTAAGGGAACTTCAGGTAAAAGCCCTGTTATCTCAGAATTATATTAGAGTGGGATAGCCCCTTGTTCTACTGAGCCCTTCAATTTCAGGCCAGTGCATTAGGTCTCTTGTGTAAGTTGTCAACTCCAAACCGTGTTTTTTTTGTTTTTGTTTTTTTTTTGCTAGGACATCAACAGGTTTTCAGATATTCTTGTTTACCTTCAACACTCTGCACCATACAGTACGTTATTGTATTACTGTATTATACATTTGTACTTTAAGATGTGTATGTACCTTTTTAGATTTGAACTAAGGGTCAACAAATTAGAAAGGCCAATGCGCTTCCAAGAAATGTTTAGTTTCAAAAATAGTTTGTATTATTTTGAGATTAAAAAAACACAACATAACAAAAACATTATATTAATGATGCTTGATCATTAATAGCATGTAATAGCCACAAAAGTACATGGCTGCTTTGTCTATTTAGTTTGGGGTCCATAAATTCTTAAAATAACTCCACTTCCTTGGATTTGCTCTGAAACTTGGTTTCCAGGAGTGCAGTTTGTGAAACAATAAAATTGTGTTCCTGGAGGGAAGAAGAAGAAAGAAAAGAAAGAAAGAAAGAAAAAAAAGAAAAGAAGAAGAAAATATATTACATTTTTTAAAAAATTGTTACTATGATTTAAAAGTAAATGAAAACTACCTATGTTTGGAATATTGTTTGCTTCATATAAAATCTTAATACAGTCTTTCTAATCTGAATTTTAGTAACCTGAAAGTTCCAAAACCGAAATCAATGAATTATTGGGGTGAAGGGAGAAATAAAAATATTTGTTACATTAAAAACTAGTGTTGTGTATATTTGTGAAAATTACAAGCTAATACAATACATTATTAAGTACAGTATAGTAACACGTTGGTTAGGTTAGCCATACATTTTTGGATGAAGAGGAATATTTATGTCTTTGGAAACCTTGGGACACCAATGGCTCAAAAACATAATGTTCGTGCTCTTGCTCTGTCGAGCTTTAGGGATAAAAACTGTTCTTAATAGCTCAATGCATGTGTTTAGGTGTAAAAATAAAATAATTCCCCTTAATCTGAAAGAGGCCCAGTCCCAGTTATTTCAGATGAGCAGAATTCTACTGTATTGCAAAAAACTTTGAATCAAGAACAAAATATGGAACTTTTGTAATAACGGTGCACAAGAATTTAGTAATATAATTTATATTTTGTAATTTTCAAAAATTATAAAATATTAATGAAAAATAGGCTCTTTTCACTTTCATAAGTAAATTTTTGTAATAAAAGTAAATAATTGTATCTAAACTATTGCAAATTATTCTTTACTAATCATAAATAAGCCAGGATTAATGCATTATTTTACTTTTGTATTGTGTTCTCCAGAGCCTAGGGCAGTAACATGATAAGTCACAACAGCAGCAAGCCTCCTTGTATTTGTAAATATTGATATTTGAATTTTGGTGAAAATGTGGCTCTCTTATTATAGGCCCTCAAATTTATAAAGGATTTGAAGAAGTAATCTGATAAGATACACTTCAACCAAAATTGCAATATCATTTTTGAATAGTATGAGACTTGCTTTAGCTGATGGAACATGTTTTGTTACAGCCCCAAGCCCTTCAAATCTAAATGTTCAAATAAGGTTACAACAAATACTGTTATCAGTTTCTGATCAGTCTGCCATCTCAATCAGGTGTTTATTCCAGTTTGATTCAGTGAGCAAATGCTGAGATGGTCCCTTGCTTTGTTGCTGAATAGTAAATGTAACCTATTATCTGTTTCTGTGTTTCCTTGAGTTCTCCTTTTGTTATTTGAGAGAGCGGAGGCTTAAGTAGAATCAAATCAATTATGCGGTGTATTTGCTTATGCAAATAGTTTCTTTTGCCTGAATGGCCTAAAAACTATGTTACTACTTTTATTCACAATTTAACAATGTAAATTACAAAGGAAGAGATTAGGGGATTCTGCAGTACTAGAAAATGCATAGATTCTACATCCAGCCCCCTACATCATATGTTTTTTGACAATAAATAAGATAATTTATCAAATACCTATTTGAATTCATCAAAATGCAAATTGTAAATCTTTTGCTATTCCCAGGTCAGAATATTCACTTTAAAAAAGTATATTTTTTTTTCAATATATAAAACAGGGCCAAATAATTCTCAAAAGCAAGACTCCACAACAAAAACCTTTCTCCATTTTCCCAGCTTGGATGAAAACTGTCTTTTTATTTGCGAATGTAGAGTTGATTATTTGTAGTTTTAAATATGTTGATTTATGTAGAAATTAAAAAAAAAAAAATTCTATATTCCAGATTTGCAAAGACTCACCTGGATGATAAATCTTACTTTGGTAGTGTTTTACATGTGTGCTATGCTCCTGAAATGGAATCAATAGATGAAACTAGAGCAAAACTAATACAGCGTCGGAAAGAAGTCTCAAGAAAGACACGAGGTAGCCAGAATGTGACTCGGACATCAAATGCACCTAAACAGTATCATAGGCAAAAGAAACATCCTGCCCTGCCACTCACTGCAGAGCGCCTGTCAGCCGCAGCAGCTCAAAATGCACACTGCATTGGCAAGGAATTCCACTTGATATAGATCCCAGATTGCAAACCTCCAAAATTTCTAAGGTATAACACTGATCTAACCTATGAAAAGAAATATTGAGAAGGAATGAAATTTTATGTGCTAAGGCTTAACTGAAACTTATGGTAATTGTTTATAATTAAAACAACATAGAACGGTCTTTGGCCTTTTCTAATGAAGTAGACAGAAAGGACACAGTAAGTCACAATCTAGAATGCAGAATCCTTGTTTGTGCTGAAAATAAAATGGAAGTATAAAAAGTAGTTAAAATGTTTTTTCTGTAAATTGAAGTTTCACGAGAGTATTTTTGTTCAAATGGCTTGGCAAACTAACTTATTGTTTATAGTGTTTGTAAGATATACTTTTTAAACTCCAAACTGCACACTGCTATATCAAACACAACACAACATACTTAATATAATTTTTATTCGTGTATTTATCAAAATACATTTCAATGTAATGTGAAATACTTATGGTTATTTGTGCAACTTACAAGCAATATGAAAGCTTAAATAACCTAAAGTCAATCAAGTGTTGTATTTGATATCATCTCTTGATAATGAGCCTTGCACATCATGTGTAGGAAGAGCTACTATTGAAATTTATTTACACATAATGCAGTGAATTTCCTTGTAAAATTTATGCAATTTTTCTCAGACAGAAACTGTTTATGGTCCTGTGAAACCTGACAAAAAATGGATTGAAGCTGGTGTTAGAGAAAGGAAAATAATATCACTGAAGAAATTACCAATTTCTAATTCTCATCTTCCATCCACATCGGATGCAAATTCAAATTTGCTAGCAATGAAAACAAACATCAACACTCCTAGTTCTTTACCAGTTCTTAGATTTATACCTACACAAGTGAAAGCTGCTCGAAGAATAGTGTTTAGAAATGAGTTAGTACAGTTATCTTTAGCCATATTTTCTAATGAAAGATTTTTATTTTAAGAATTTTATTATTTTAAAAATTTAAAAATGATTCTCCTAAATAGGTCTCATAAAAGACTGAACAATGATTGTGAACATGAAAGTACATCAGCAGCTTTGGGAAGTCTGACTGTGGAAGAAACTATATTAAGTGTGCGGAAGAAAATAAGAGCTGTGAGTACCTGTGTACATTATTAAAAATAATTTCACTTGAAACTTTCACCTTTGTATTTTTTCCTTTTTTTTTGTTTCAGGTAAGTGTTCCAAGTATCCAAACAGTTTTGGAAAGAAAAGAATAAAATAAGCCTTGTATAAATGTGTAAGAAAAACATGTATAAATGTTATGAAAATTTCTTTTAAATAAAAAAACTATTAATATTAATTTGTTTCATTTATTCTCTGCCACATCCCCTTTTTAAATTCTAATATTTTAGATACCATTTTCCAAAACTAAAAATCCAATATTTGTAATGTTTTTTTCTCAACTTGTAATCAAAAGCAAAATGTCATTGTGCTAGTATTCTTTGAAGAATTACAAAGGAGCACTAGATAATTGAATTTGCTATTTAATTATATCTAAAAAAATTTTTTTTGGTTCTTATTTATGACAACTATTATTTTAAACATATCATTAGTTATTGTACAATGACATTTTTTATTTGAGCTGTGAATTTCAAAATATTCAACACACTATAATTTATCTTAATGAAAATTTGTGTTACTGACCCACTGGAGAAGTTCTTTGGAATTGCTTTGCCTGGTTTGGACTAAGCCAAGCCAGATACTGCTGATCTAAATTGCAACCCATTTTTTCATTATCTCTTCATTGTATTAGGACTTGAGATTGCTCTTTCCCCCACAAAGGGATTCAGCCTACTCCTTGTTAATGCAATTGCCTGACTGCTGAAGGTGGGAGTAGTCACAACTCGTGGCCTACACTCACACCAACAGATGAAGCTTCTCTGTTTGAACTTTGACAACATGCTTTCTCAAAATCTCTCAGGTAGGTTAATCAGGTTATTCACCTTTTTTTACCAGTGTTTCTCCAGTACATTTCAAATTACTATTTTAATTTTTCTGAATATATTCTCATAAGTTATTAAAACATTTCTTAAAAGTCCTAACATTCCAACTTTGTTTTGTTTACATAAGTATATCAAAAAATAAACCACTTTCTTAATGCCAAGCACATGACAATTCAGGAAGTGTTAAATATTATGTATGGATCATATTTTAAACTTAGGTATCTCACTGAGAAACCAGAACTGTTGTAATTCATTCACACTACAAAGATAACAGCATTGTAAATAAGTTGAGACAAAAGTGTTGAAGATAAGGGAATCACATGCAAAATACAGTAGTATGCTGGAAAATTATTTCTTAGTGCAGAATATTTTGTGATTTCAAGCCTTTACTTTTGGTAATTAGTAATGAGTGTTTAAAATAAATACATTTATAACCAAAATAAATACATTTACTTTGGCTAACGTTATTTCATTTGTTGGAAAACAATTATATTTTTAATTTACAGAATTTGGCATGTCTTCAGATAGTGTGAAAAATATATTTGATTGGATAGATTACTTAGTGTTCGCTTTATCGCTAATTTTGTCAACATGCATTGGTGTGTATTTTGCATTTTTTGCTGCAAAAAAGCAAAATACAACATCGGAATATTTGATGGGTGGAAGAACAATGGGTATATTTCCTATATCCATGTCATTAATAGCAAGGTAAGCGTTTAATACTCTCAATGATTTCAGCAACAATAAAGTGGCCAATCTAAGGATCATTTCAATGAGGCTAATTTTTAAATTGTTCTCAAGGTCAAAACGTTGTATCATTCTACTAATTTCTGTCCTGCAAATCATACCCGTGACTGAATTGATGAACAAGTTATAAGTGTTCAATTAATGTTTCTTAGCATTTCAATGTAACTTTTAGAATAATTAATTGATGTTTAGGTCAATACTATTTTAATGGATTGTTCAATTATTATAAGTTTTGTGGCAAATAAAGAAATTAATTATTTTTTATTTGCAAGAATAGAATTTACTGAGTTAGTGTTAGAAGTCAAGAATTATTTTGTGGAAATAAATAAAAAGTATTCACAGGATTTTATGAAAAGGGAAATATATTATCGTAATATGTTAAAGTAACTTTTTTTTTTAAGTTTTCTCAGCTCAATATTAAACTGTTTTCTTCATGCAAAAGAAACATGTAACATTATGTAGGTACTAGTTAGGAGAAGTGAAGAAAGTGCCCGTATGTTTCAAAACAATCTGTTGTTAACAATTCTGAAATATGACAATAACAATACCTACTTTTTTATGCATGTCATATTACATTTCATATAATATTGATTCATTCATTAGGTCTTACTTGTGTACACTTATTAAATATTAGCATTACACATTGTTGCTAAACAGCAAGTTAAACTTCGCAAAATATTTGCAGCTACATATCTGGAATTTCACTCTTAGGCCTTCCAGCTGAAATGTATGTTTATGGCACTCAATATTGGATGATAGTTGTCCCAGAATTTTTCGTGAGTGTCACAATGATTGTAGTGTATTTGCCTGTGTTCTACAAGCTTCGAATAACTTCTTCTTATGAGGTGTGTATTTTGTTCACAATGTAAAAATAATTCTACTAATTTGAAGAATGAATTTTCAAATTCTATTTATTTTTAGTACTTGAGAATGAGATTCAGCCAACCTGTGCGCCTATTGGGATCATGTTTATTTCTTGTCAAAATGGTGAGGCTACATTTTAGATGTACATAAATCTATACTTGCAAATTATTACAAACATTTTCTATTTATGCTTATCAATGTTTCTAGTTGCTTTATATACCAATTGTGGTGTACGTTCCTGCACTAGCATTCAATCAAGGTAAACACAGCTTTTGCTAATGAATACAAATAAAATTAATGAAATATTTTTCAGTAGGTATTGTTTTCCTCAGAATGTTATTGTAATTCATATAAATATATAAAAAAATTTTTGTTTCAGTGACTGGAATAAATCTTCATCTTATAACCCCCATAGTTTGCATTGTGTGCATATTTTATACAACACTGGTAAGACCCTGGCTTTCATGCTTATGTAGTTTTATTTCAATTAATTTTTGAAAATATGTTTATAGAAAAGCTTACTTCCGTTGGCAGCTCACATTTGAATAATTGTATTATTGTATTTGTACACAGGGTAAAATACACACATACAAGTTCCCACAGGTATTTGTTGAAATGTCTATGACACAACTATATGCATGTCATAACATTAAAAACTTGAAGACTAAAATTTATTTTCCTCTTGTAAATCTGTCATAAAATTCCATGAGTAAATTTCATAACTGGAATTAATACAGTTCAGTATATTGAAATTTGTTCATAATTTGAATTCCATTTTGTAAACTTGATGTTGATGGCAAACCAGTTCTCAGTCATATAAAAATAATGTAAATTTCTTTCTCTATCCCAGTTCCACATACATGCAAGGAGAATCTCGCATGTATGTGGAACTGGGAACCAGCTCGTTTTATTTAAATAAATATTTGGGAAAATTTTTTAATGCCCACAATTTACTACTTTTACTCTTTCAGAATCAGACATCTGATGAGTAAATTTATTTATTGTGTGAAGAATTTTGGATTGGGAAAGATTGTAATTGTAGGAATCTTTTTACAATTGATATAGTTTTTAATATTAAAAAAAATTCTTGTAGTTTTATGTCAAAAAATTTTTATTAATAGTTGAATTGCTGAATATGTTTACATTTATTTTTATATATTTTTATTTATTATTTTTGCCTGGTTGGTGATTACAGGGTGGATTAAAAGCTGTTGTGTGGACAGACACACTCCAAACATTACTTATGACTGGTGGTGTAATTCTAGTTTTGATTCTTGGAACAATTCATGTTGGAGGTCCTCAAGTTGTGTTGGAAAGAAGCCTGGAGAGTGGTAGACTTGAATTTTTGAAGTTAGTTTAAAGTTCCAAAATGTTTGTTAGTTTTCTTGATTGAATGTAACTGAAACCGTAATTATTAATACTGGCAGCTCCATATTTCTAAGAAATTAATCAAATTTCTCATTATTGTTTTAGTTTTGATTTTGATCCAACAATTCGTCATACAGTTTGGGGTGTATGTTTTGGAAATTATTTTAGCTGGTTAGCTGCATGCTCTGTAAATCAAGCCATGGTGCAAAGATGCCTTGCAATGCCCACTTTAGGAAAGGCAAATATGTAAGTACTATGTGTTGAATTATTTTTCAGAATGATAAATATAATTTCCTCTTCCTAAGGGCATTTTCTTTTCTACACATTTTTTCATCAACAGTCTATTAATTGACGACTCTATTATCTTTTAAGAGTGTTTTATTAATACAGTTATATTGATATTAAAAAGTATTGTTTAGTATTGATATTTTCGTTTTCAGTTTGCTTCAGTGAGTTCGGAAGAATAAATTCCAAATAATAAGTACGATAATGAAAGTAGTGGAGCAAAACCAGCTCGTACTTTTTCGCGTTAGTAACGCTTACATAATACAGAGCAGGGGGGGGGGCTCTTGCGCATCGTCCCCGACTTCAGCCAATCAGCTTCAAGCACCAGTTTTCGTCACAATATTAGCGGGAATTTTAAATGCAGCCAGTTTCTAAATCAATAGAGACCGGAAAAATATGTAGAATGAAACGTCAAAGTATGTACATAAATTTGTAATGAAAATGGTACGAATATGTAATAAATATTAAAGTACTCTAATTATAAAACATATTTACATAATACCAACTTACATTTATAAAAATTTCCTATACAAATTTTGAAAAAAATACCGACATTTTAAAAAGCATTTGGTAAGCACAAGTTGATGCACTCTTGCACCATGCGACTTTCCCAGCAGTAGTAAACGCTTCACAAATTGCTATCCAGATATGCATTTTTACAGCCAGATTAAACGCAATAGAAGCCATCGTACAAACTGGCGATAAATACACAGCCAGCCAACAATCACTGCAGTATGCAATATTTTCATCGAAGTGTTACACGACGGCTAGTCGCCAAAGTTTCTTGGAAATTAAAGTTAAAGGTCGCCAAACGCGTCGTCAATGATAGTTTCCACACTTAAAGGTGAAAATGTTGATGACTGACAGTCGCTGACGCGCGCACTTCCCGCCACTGAGATAACTGAAGCAGGCGCATCGGACTGTGAGAACATCCGACCGCATATTCACGTAGCGTACCTCGAGTTGAGTTCGCAGTAGCACGCCGTAATAATGTAGGAACAAATTCTGAATTTTTGAAAATACCTCTTTTCATGAAAATATGTAAGAAAATTGATAGAATAAAGAAAAGATATTGAAAAAATAGCAATATGTGTAAAATATGTAGAGAAAATAGCAAAATATGTAATATAGTACCAAATATGTAAAAACATGTAACGAAAAAATTGGATATTTGTGATAGGACAGCCACAATTCGTCAAGATTAAAATTTTGAGAACGGTATGTAAAAAGACAAAAAAATATGTAATTACATAAAAATCCGGTCTCTATTTCTATTTGTGCATCCAAACATTTGATTGCAGTACGGCGTCTTATGGAGTATTGCCCTCTCTTTCTATCCAATACAATTTTACATAAGACTCTCTCTTTCTACCGCAAGCTGTGTTGCCGATTTAGGAAGCTCGGGGTTATTCGACTCGTCCGTCTTGTTTCACGCGCAAATACTTAACAAGTTCATTCAACGATAGCTTCAGTTGTGTTAATTTTAGACAATTGAGTTTTTTACCAGTTATTCCCAGAACTCTTATGAATGTGATGGTTATTTTGTAATTTAGTTTTATGGTTTAATTTCCATGAAATTAATTATAAATGATAGCCAAATACTTATTTCTACATTTTGAAGTCCTTAAACTTTCACAATGCGAGAAACTTTTTTATTATTGCAGAAAAGCACAAACACCCAGCGGATGAAATGACAAGGGAAGTCCAAATTTTGATATGAGATCAACCACATTTCTGTATGAATCATGGTCCTTGAGTTGGTAATAAAAACAATATTTCGTGCGCTCCGAATGAACATTTCATATCGTTCAGTGATCTTGAATACTTCTCAGCGATTCTCAACAGGCGATGTGAAAGGAAAAATAAAGTATTTATTTTTGAATTTCACTTATTAAAAACAGTGAAATACATTTAAACATATCTAAAAATGAATTAGAAATTTTACCGTTAATAATATTAATGCCAAAGACATTCAACCGGTAGTTGTCATAAAATGTGCTTTCAAAAGCAAATATGAGATGAATTATTAGCTGAGTGTTCGAAAAGAAAATTTATGCATTGTCCGCACAAACCCTTGCAGAATTTGATACCATCCATGTCACCTCACCTTTGTGAACGAGCATTTTCCCTTTATTTTACCAAAAACGTGGATGTATTGGACGTACAAAATGACTTGGGACTGAAACTTAGCAATAATGACCTTGATATCGATGTCATTCGCACAAAACAATTCAAGCCTCGTCAGTATGTGATGAATTAATAATGTTCCAACTGGATATGGACTTGTTTTGCTGTTGATATTTCAGTTTTAACTCTCAATTAAAGGCCTGTTTTATTAAATAATAATTCTAATAAAAATAATACATATTTTTTTTATCAAAAATATTTAATTTCTAATATTAAGCCATCTATTTAACATGTCTTGAAATTATTTCCGTTCAAGTGGTATTCTAATTTGCTCCAGGCTTGTAAGTGGTACGAGGTGGTAAGTGGTATCTGAAGGAAGGGCGAGACCCCCTGCCGAAATCCATCTTGCTTATGAATAAAATAGTAGTAAAAATAACTTTGCCCTCTGTGACCTTCACACTCACAGACTGGCGAAACTCTGAGTTGTCAACGTCTGTCGTCGGTGGGAAGACAGCTCCCCTTTCGCGGGACATCCGGTATTGGAAGCGAGTGCAGCAAACATTCTAAACATTTCGCCAGCTGGTAGAACACTAAGCAAAACCCACATACTATTAAAATTTTGAAGTGTTAGGGAGTATTAGAAATAGTGTATTAGAGACGTTTTGCATCAAGACCTTTCATGATCTCCGCGCTTCCTGCAACGAGCAAAGTTGTATCGGCAGAGCCAGAAACGTTTATCAATCGATGTCAGATTTTATAGCGCGTTCGTTCTTTCACGACTGATGGCAAATGTCATATCCGTTGGTCTCTTTTTAGTTTCAACGGCACAGTAACACGCTTTCTTAATAATTTTACCGAAGTCGTAAGTACATGTTTGTTTGTCTCATATCGAGATAACATTTTCAGAGGCTCGTATCTTTGCAATAATTGTATTTGGATTATTCCACGTATGTGTTCGACCTTCTTGTCTTTCCGAACCTGTCATGTAAACACCCGTTTTTAACCAGCACCCTCTCCAGGGAGAGGGTGCTACTCAGACCCTGACGACAGCGGCGGGGCGCGACGATTTCCGCACTTCGACAGGCTGCAGGTCATGAAAAGTATGAATACTAATTGTCGCAAAATCACTACTTGCGATGCTTCTTTCTTCAAAAATCAATATTTATGAATTTTAAAAGGTGCTGAACAAGCTGGCAAAATTTCATGTCAACCCGAGTATCAAGCACGGCGAGTGTTGCGTGTAAGCGCTGCTGAGAAGTGACAACACTGTTCTCCATAAGCTCTGTACTGCAATCAAATGCTTGGACGCTCTATAGTTATAAGTCATTGAAACAGATATATGAATCATTAAAAAAATGCACCTTTAATTTGGTTTAGTACATACGTGGCATTATGTTAGTAGTACTTGGTAGTGTAACCTTCCTGTGAAATCACTTCTTTCAATCGATTCGGCACACTTGCTGTAATTTTTTTGATGCATGAACTATGTTTACTAGATACCCATTCGCCCTCCAATATCCTCTTCAATGCTTCTCTTGGGGAAATTTTATTTTTTTGTGACCGAGCTTTCAGATCACATCACAAATGCTCGATTGTGTTAAGGTGTGAAAACTACGGATGTGTTTCAAAGACCTTGGGATAGTTGTGGAGAAGCCAGCTCGCACAATGTAGGCTTTATATTTTGGATTATTGTTCTGATAAAATTTCAAGGTATCCTATATCATGAGAGTATCCGAACTTTGGTGTAAACATTTCTTGAGAATGCGGAGATAGCCTTCCTTCGTCATCGTTTCTTCTACAAACAGCAATTTTCAACTCCATTCAAAGATGCACACTCCCTCACCTTGATACTGCATTCGCCGTACTCAAGTCTGCTGCAGATTTCGTTTTTTTTTTCTCAAATGATCGTTGACCTTGGCCCATACCCTAGTTCTGCAATCTGATTGCTCCAAGGTAAACTTGCTCTCGTCAGCAAAAATAACTCTCACTCTTGATTCCACCACTCTTGATTCCTTGTTCACATACTGATTTGCGAATTCCACCCTTTTCTTTCTATTGACCTCTTAATAACTTATAAATGTCTTTTTCTTGCCACTCTTCCATTAAATCAGAGGCTCTCAATCTTATTTTGTCTACCGCTTATTTTCAGAATTAATTATTTTCTAACCCCGTCTAAATTTTTGACTTTACCTCTTAAAAATCACCATCGCAATCATTACTTTAATTTTATTACAGCGTGCCATATGAGTCTTATCCTGTTTCTGAGTTCTAACTTGCCGCCATCGCTGGCCGAATTCGTGTACTACGCTCCGTGAAGTCACGGAGGTGAGCGAGTTCGAGACTCGCAGGTTCCAGGTGACTGACTAGGAACCCCGGGATCCGATGCACAGTGGGCTAAATGGCGATTCTAGACGGAACTAGCCTTAAATCTTTTGTTTTAAGTGATTCTAGGGAATGTAAAGGGTTGTTAAGGTTTTGAAATTAACACACATTAAATATATTTCAGTTTTATTCATTAATGATTATAATTACTAATGAATACAATTATTAATGAATTGTGTTCGAAATATTTAAAAAAAGTATAATGACTTTCCGAACGCAAATATATTTTATTCTCAATAACTAAATTAAAACATAAATGAATTTATTAATCTTTTATTTTATAGTGCACAATTTCTAAAAGATTTATTTATTTTCTCACAATTGATAAGAAATGTTTTTTTCTTCATCTTCAGTTTATGACGTTTATGTTTCACATAAAAGGCACCAATCATAAAGTTTTATTGCAGATTAACCCTTTTCTAACCCACTGTTTGTCTATACTTGTCTTTTACAAGATTTTCTTCCATACAATCTTTCATTGCCTTGGTTGTTTCACACCATTTCCATTGACAATTTGAAATTACAACATTACAATTGGTCAACAAGAACCCAACAATTTATAAGAGTCAGTCCTCTTATAGTGCGACGAGTTGTAGTCATCTCCTGCAACATGTTCGCCGCATCTCTTTTACCCGACGTATGCAGTGATTGCCTCGCTGCATATACAATTCTTCCTTCGAGTGCGACGTAAGTAATGTTTCGATGCGGTTTCTTTCATCCTTCTCAGTACACTCATTAAAACTTTTCCTCAGCCGGCGTGCACCTGAACTAGTAGATGGCGTAGCTTCAATCATTTTAGGAGTTATTGCCCTGTATACCACTTCCAGAAACTGAATTACAGCATTGAGCCACCCAGAATACTTTTTAATGAAATGATGCTCGACGTGATGGCATTTTCTCCACTACTTAAAAAATGTTATAAAATACTGTTACAGAATCATTAGAGCATTTCTTCATTGTTTTATTCTCACTCTTGAAATTCTAATCTCTTCTTTACAAAAGACATTAGCTCTGCTTTCATGTCCCTTCTCTTGCGCGAAACGGGAAACAGATCACGGTAGGTGACTACTGGATGCGCGCCATCGTCTGAAGTAAAACATAATATCCTCATCTGGACGTGAAACTTAGTGCATCGTAAAGTAAAGACACGAAGCTATTTAGTGACATATGTTTTACTCAAGTTAATTCACATTGTTGAAAACCTACTTGAAAGTAGGGAAAATGTAAAATTTAGGTCGCGCGCAACGCCTACTTTACAGTTGATTTTACGAAGAGAGAAGCAAAGAATTGAAATTATATAAGTACTGCTGAAAAGTACATACTTCACTGAACATCTTCCATATTGCAGAATTTCGCATTCGCCTTTCATTGAGATCTGAGCGCGTTTGATTCTTCGAGTGGCTGCAGAGCGACTTCCTCACTCAGCGCTTCCTTGAAGATATGATAAGTAATCCACTTCCCCAGCGTAGCAAACATGAGCCGAAAAAATAAACCAACTCTCAAATATCATTCTACCAACATCGATGAACAAATTCACTAACACAAAAGATCGATATTAAAATGTTAGGGAGGGGGTCTAGTTCCGCCTAGATTGGCCATTTAGCCCTCTGCGATGGCGCCCAGCCCCTGGCCGAAGGGATAAAATGCACTGACCGACTGCGACGTGACGAGACTTGACAAAGATAATAGAAGATTACTCCGTGGCAAGCCCTCAACGGCCAACTAGCGTTGCGTCAACGAAAACGCAACATTTTTTTAAAAAAGAACCTTACATTTTAAACGAGACTTTCTATCTAAAGGAAGCAATTAAAACGCAACTTTATAATATTTAGAAAACTTTTATTCAAAATAAAACAAACACTTCAATTTAAATTTTAAAACTTACCTAATATGAAGGATGAATTTTATGGTTTTTAAAAGTTTGTTAATATCAGGTTCGAATTCTCTCAAAGAAAGCCAAGGTCACCGCGTTCGGTAACATGCAAACGATTCCTCTTTTTAGTTAGCGACGTTGCCACTGCACTAAATCCACGTTCACATAAATATGACTATGGAACTGCAACCAAAATTAGTTGAACAATCGACCATAATCCAGGGTACAATTGCAGGATTGGCTTTTATAGCCAACATTTTTGGTAGTCATTTTTGAATTTGATAGTTATTTCCTCAATCGTTGTCAGCTTGAAGTTCCTCTTTAAGCTGGGATGATCCTGCTGTGTTGATATGTGAAAAAGGATCCAATATACCGGTATTTCCAATTATAATGCTTAAACTCAAAATTAAATACTTTTCCACTTAACTATAAGATTTCTACGAAGATAATAAAATTATTAGAATGAAACGATAAAATATTATGAATTCTAATTTTTTATTTCCTATTATTATCATTACATTCACATCAAAGGATTTCGAAAAACTTTATTGGACGTCATTTGAAGTTCATCCACTCACAAATGAAATAATATACACATCGCTGGAATTAAGGGCCTGATATATATTAAAAAAGGACAAACAGACAAATGGTACAAAGTGGGACAATGGGACAAAATGGATCAATGGTGACACATGGGACAATAGGACAAGGGAACAAAATGAGACTAGGAGAAAATTGGACAGGCGACAATTGGGACCAGGATACAAAATGGGACTAGGGGTCAAAATGGGACAATATGGACGTCAGGACAAAACGGGACAAGAGGCAAACGGGGAAAAGGGGGACAAGTGGGACCAATGGGACACGGGGACAAAATGGACGAATAGAGACAAAAAGGACAATGGTCATGTGGGACAAAAGGGACATATTTATCAGAAGATCTATGAACATTGGTAAAATCTAAACCCGAGAGTCCGCTAAAATATTTTTTATTGTTTATTAGTTCATTGCTGTGTGTTTACAGATCTGAAACAAAACACGTAATGGTATACTTAATACCCTTGCGGGTCTCTCTGATTCTGTATGCTCTTGGGCCTTTTGAATACTGCGGTGATTATTAATGGCGTGAGATATATTAAAAAAATAACTTTGTGTAATTTTTGAAAAATAAAGAAGTACAGCAATTTTAGAAAATCTAGATATTTCAACGAAACTGAAACCTGAATAAGTGTTCTTAGTGTTCTTTACACTATGAGGACAAAGGTTAATACAAACATGTGGAGCCATGTTTGAGAAATATCCTGGGGGCTCCATGTAAAATACCCTCCGCAAATAAAACATCGATTTCAAATTCAAGGAGCCGCGACATCATTCAGATCGTTTGGGAAATACCAATTTTGAGGTCATTAGTCCCGTAAGTGTACTGCATGTTTTTCTCGAGAGGTGGCGATTATCTTCCCCCGCTGGATGGCGAGATCTGGCGCCGACCAACCGTCAGCTATCGTGATTTTCCTCAACCAGGTGTCTCCCACTAGCGGGACAAGCTTTAAGCTCTCGACCAGTCTTGTATGGTAGTGAAGAGCATGTTAGTGTATGTGTGTGTGTGTAATTAAGGGATGAGGATAGGACAAGGAAGAAGAAGGAAAGATCGCGCGCCATCCGTGGCCCGTTTGTTAGGGTACTGCTTCGCATGGTGTTGATCGGAGAAACCACCGAAAACTATTGATTAGAGCAGCTTTCTAGAGCCGCTAGAATTTTCCTCCAGACAGCAACTAAATTCGATGTAGCTGACAAGCTAGTGTCGAAAATCCTCCCACAGTCGGGACTCGAACCTAGGACATCCCGGTCGATGGCACGGTAGTAACATCAGATGGTGCTTTGAGCCACCTCTTCCGATCGGGACTCAAGGAGTCTGCTACACAACGTCTTAGAGAATAGTTATTTATATATCAAGGGCGTTAAGCAGATGTTTTTGCCCCGAGGGCGACTTCCAAATCCGAGGGTCTCTGGCCCGAGAGGTTGAAAATCGTCTGAGGGGCAGAAACATCTAGTAACGCCCATGGTGCATACAAAACTTTATGGTTTACTAGTTCGTTGCTGAATAATGCGAGAATTCAAAAAAAAAAATTATATTTCTTGCGTCTAAAGTGAAAAGAATCATTGTAATAGTCATTTGTCAATATGACGTCAGATAAACAAAACAGAGTATGTATCTAATTTCTATTGCATAATCGTTATTGGACTGATTTTTTCGGACAAAATGAAAGACAATTGTGAAGTTCCTGCGGAAATTCTCGTAAAAGCTAGCAAAACTACGGGCCGTGGTTTCCATTAAAATCTTGAGAAATATATGATACTGTTTGGGATTTATTTGAGATTTACCAGTGCGAATAACAGTGTAAATTGCATTGATGAAACGGTACTTTTAGGTTATTAGTGTCTACTGTCAAACATTATTTAGAATATGTCATAACACCAAAAAATAACATTTCGAGGATGTTAGCCAATGTGCTTTAAATATCTTATTAGTACTACTAGTACTGCTACTGAAAAAGAATATAATTATGTCTCTAAAAAAGGTAATACGTAACAGTGAAATGCGAGTGATTGATGGCAATTAAAAATTCACGGGAATATTCCAAATTGCAATTTTCATATCAATTAAGCAAAAGAAGGTTTATAACGAATTATTTTATTTATTTGAGCATTCTGCCATTTATTTATTGTATTTGCTTGCATCCTAACTTTAAAAAATCGAATTCATAACTATGTTCTGTGTGTTGGTATTAGAGTGGGCCATAAAGTATTCAAAAGGCCCTAGGGCATAAAGAATCAGAAAGGCCCGCAAGGGTATTAAGTGTTTTATTACGTGTTTTGTTTCAGATCTGTAAACACACAGCAATGAACTAATAAACAATAAAAATATTTTTGCGAACTCTCGGGTTTAGATTTTACCAATGTTCATAGATCTGATAAATATGTTCCTTTTGTCCCACCATTGTCCTTTTTGTCTCTATTCGTCCATTTTGTCCCCGTGTCCAATTGGTCCCATTTGTCTCCCTTTTTTGTTTGCCTCTTGTCCTGTTTTGTCCTGACGTCCATATTGTCCCATTTTGTATCCTGTTCCCAATTGTCCCCTGTCCAATTTTCTCCTAGTCTCATTTTGTTCCCTTTTCTATTGTCCCATGTGTCACCATTGACCCATTTTGTCCCACATTGATCCATTTTGTCCCATTGTCTCATTTTGTCTCACCGTCCCACATTGATTCATTTTGTTCCATTGTTCCACTATTGACCCCCATTGTCCCACTTTGCCCCATTGTCCCACTTTGTCCAAATGTCCCACTTTTTTCCAAATGTCCCACTTTGTCCCATGTCTCTTTGTCCTACTTTGTTCCATTGTCCCACTTTGTCCCATGTCTCTTTGTCCTACTTTGTTCCATTGTCCCACTTTGTCCCATTTTGTTCCCTTGTTCCATATGGCCCCTTGTCTCATTTCTCCTTGTCCCATTTTGTCTACCAGTCCATTTTGTCCGCTTGTCCCCTTGCCACAATAGAATATCACACGGCATTTTGCAGCTTTCTCGGTCCTCCCACTAGATGTCGCATGATCGCGAGCACTGCTTTATACGGTCGCGATCATGCGATATCTAATGGCACGACTGAGAAAGATGCGAAATACCGCGAAGACGGACATAATTGGGCAGGATTTTCGACACTAGCCAGATAGCTGATTCGGATTCTGTCGCTGTCTGAAGGAGAATTCTAGCAGTCGGCTGGCTGCTCTGATCGGTAGTTTTCCGTGGCTTCTTCGATCAATACCAGGCGAATGCCGGAACATACAAAAACGGGCCACGGACTGAGTGCGATCTTTTCTTCCTATTGTTTGCCCTACCCTACCGCTTACTCTCACACACTTACATGCATTACACTACCATATATACTACACAGAAAGGAAAGTTACCCACAATCCTTGCGCCAATATGATGCGCATGGTCGCCATATTGAAAGTGTGTAAAATGATGTACGACCCGACATTTGTTGTGTGGTGAACTGTGGTGAAGGTGTCTTTTATTTCCGTTTAACCTGTTATATTTGGTGTGTGTATAACTAGCAAAAACATACGTAACTTGAGGGGCATTTGCTTAGTATTGGCATAAATTAATATCGCACATAGGCAAATATTAATAAAAAATAGAGATAGAAAGGTAAAGAATGATAAATAAATAACTAATAGTGCTACAGAAAGGAACATATTAGTTTTCTATTTTCTTTGGTGTGTGGGTAGTTTAGCGGACTTGCCGTGTAATGTAGCCAGCTACCATCTATCTCCGCCCGAAGTAAATTTTTTGAAATTTTCTCAATCCTTCGATTTCCTAATCATAGAACCGAAATATTACTTTAAGAATATTAAAGAAGTGTAAAACCTCGTTCTAAATGACAAATTACATAAAAGAATTGTGAAGCCGTTTTAAGATTCGTTTAACCGTTACTAAAAATGCGAAATTGAAGCTCTTTTGCACAGGAAAGTTTTGAGTTTTCGGAAAACATTATTTGAAGTCGTTTAAAGCACTTTAACTCACAAATGCAATAGTGTTCATAAACTCTAAGCTCCCGATTGGGCCCCCGAAATGTGTAATAGTGTAGTCCAGTGTGTGTGTGACAGGCTAAATGTTACAAACTATAGAGCATTAAGAGGGTTAAAGGTGATTTGTTGCCACAAAAAGTGGTGGTAATATTCATTACGAAGTTTCATATGCGACATTTGCCCCTGATTGGTAGGCAACACGCCATACTTTAATGTTTGACGGTTACACGAAATTCCTTTGACCACATCTGAACGTGGGGTGCCAAACACTGACCAGACAAATTAGATAAATCGACTGAAAAAAATCCCGGGGTTTTGAAACTTGGCATGATTGTTTGTTCGTACCTATTGCATAATACTAAAAATCCTGAAGTGTGAGGGGGGGTGAGCCGGTGGGGGGGGGGGCGTTTGAAGATTCCTTTTCGACGATTTTTCCCCCTTCATATATCTTCATAACGATCGATCCCACAGAAAATTATGTGCTGTACAAAATTAAAGTAGATGAAATTTCCTACAAAAAATTCTCTAAGGTTTTGTTGGAAAATTAAACATTTTAACAGTGTCAGTATGCTTAAAAATTTGTTTCTGTTTAGACCCTAGTTATCTCGCTTACAAAAATTGTTTTGATAAGTTCAGTGCACGGAAGTAATTTTATTTTTGTTCAAGATTTCTCAACACTATATTTTCCGCAAAAATAGGAACATTTTACACCTTTAAAAATCTTATTTTGTATATAGACTTGCCAGAGTCTATGTTCACTGGGTCCGGATTATCTCGGATACGAACACTGATAATCCATAGTTTGCTTAATAAGGATCGAGTACAAATATTTAGTAAAGAATTGTGTACGCGTTAATATACAAATTACGTAAAACATACAAATAAAATAATTTAATTAATACATTTTATCTATTTTAATTTTGTATAGAACATAATTTTCTGTGAGATTGATAGTTATGGAGACATATGCAAAATACGTCAAGAAAACACCTTCAAACGGTTGCCTCGCCCCGGCTCATCCCCCACACTTCAGGAATTTTAGTATGTTATGCAGTAGATACCAACAATCATGCCAAGTTTCAAAATTTCTTTTTGGGATATTTTCTTTGATCGCCATTTTTTGGTCTAATTTGACTGGGCTAACAGTACTTGATGCTTTGTCTAGCACTCAGGGGTAAATGTTACTTGAGTAACTTCATTTGAAATTTCTGACTTCACGTTCATTGGCAGAAAGGGGTCATCTTTGATCCCTCCGCATGCCTTAGAAGTAAGTGCTTTTCATTCTGAGACTCCTGTAAGTAAATTTTAAGGAATTCGGCGCTTCGCATTTTCTTTTTCGCGGAAGCTCGGTTTGCTTGAGATCATCGACAATAATGCTGGACTTGGCGTTAACCTCGCCGCCAATGTTTCTCTCCCTACTCCGCAAGCGAGAGCGGAATACATCTAGAGAACCTTCCTGCTAAGGTGGTTAATAGGTAATAATACAGTAGGGTGGACAAACTGCGGATTACGTGAAACGAAACCCCGTTGAGATGATTCAAATGTTTGAATTTTTGTCACATAGTCGAAAAGCGTTTGTGTCAGATCAAAGTTGTGCATGAATTGCAACGATGTTGATCATTTCGCCAAAACCTGCACGAAGGATCCCATATTTGCTGTGCAAAGAAAATTGCAGTCAGCATATATGATACCGGGTGCAAATTGCGTTAGTGGCAATACCAGGCAGACCGCGATGATCGTTCCAAAAATCGGTAGCTTTGTTAAGATGTCCAGGAAGAGTTTGGAACAGTCTGCGAGGGAATGAGAGAGATGTCGCAATTCTGAGTGAACAATACATATCATTGTGGGCATACGCCACTGCGAAAAAGGGACAATGTGGGCATGTAGGAATCGAGCATTCCAATAAGTAGACTCGAGCTGAAGTTGTATTCGTTTGGTTAAAATAGATTGAATATACACCTAAAGCTGAATGAAATGCTTATTTTGATGGATTTGAGCAAGACCTTGACGCTAGAGAACTTCAACGGACCATGGTGGTGGGGCAGTTCGTGTAGTATTCGGCGATTAGTTCAACTCATATTGACGCCAAAAATAGCATTAAAAATTGTTGGTTAGTCGTGGAATCAAACTTATCATCTTGAAATTACCAGGCTGGTTCGCTCTTCCTCTGATGTTCAGAACACAGCATCAACCTCCAGAGAAAGTATTCGGACCGTGTTGTCAGGAAGTAGATGGTGGACGGTCTAGAACAGGTATTCCCAACATTTTTCGTTCATCCACTTCTTTTTAAAGAATTGCTGGCTTCATCGACCCCCTACGTTATTCTCTATAACATATCATGCATAATCGAAATCCAAAGAATTGCCCATAAATGTTAACTATTTCTTACAGCAATATTTTGATAAATATCTAAATTTACAATAACCGAAGACTGTTTCGTTTGTAAGTAGCTGAGTTTCTAATGTTCATGGATGTGCTATGGTTACAAAACATGGCGAGTTTTTTCCTGGCCATAACATTTCTACAGTGCATATTGGTGAGAATATTTTCTTCCGTTGTCAGTACGTAGTTATAATTTGAGTTCTCGAAATATCCTTAGCATTTGGGTAGCCGCGTTCTGAAATGCCTAGGGCGAAAAATTGAAATGGGGTCTCTATTTGCAATATCCGTGAAATTAAGAAATTTATATCTGATTGGAATAATAATGTGGCTGGTGTAATGGAGAAAATAGCATGGGATTATTGATTTAAAATGTTTTTTTGGGGGGGAAGTCTGTCTTATTAGAGTCATACAATATTAAAGGTAACTAAAGCATTTGTAAAATTTGTATATGTATATCAACATGATGCAACTACTGCTGAGAATCTGAACGCACACAGGTTTTGTTTCATGAAGTTAGTTCATATAAAACAATTATTTACAAAAGTGAAACGTTCACTGAGGTATTACTAGAAATATTTAAAACTTCTATTTCTTTCTTGAATCACTGTAGTCTCTAATGATAAAAAAAATGTTTGTAGTAGACAGTATTTTACTTTCAAATAATGTAAAGTACTTGCATTTTAATATAGAGTGTAATATAACTGAGGCAGGTTAAATATCATTTGGTTTATTACCTAATACTGAACTAACGTTATAAAACTTTCTTAACAGAATAAATTAAATTGAGCAATGACTCAAGCTCCAGGTTCATCAACCTAGTTAGACAATGCAGGAAGTTTACCCGAACCAATCAAAGTGGAATAGAATTGCTATGATCAAAACACTCATCATAATTACGAGTGTTTTGATCATGCCTTAATTCTACAGTAATTATTCGTGTAGAATTATTCGAACAGGAATTATTCCTATTAGAATTTATTCCTGTCCTAATGCATTTTATCTTTTCTTTTTCCAGAACTGTGTTAATATTAGCTCTAGGTATTTTTAGTTTGGTGAGCATGAGCTGTTATACAGGTCTTGTAATTTATGCAATGTTCTATAATTGTGATCCTATATCTACAAAGGTAAGTAGAGAAAAGAAGTGAAAATTAAATTGACTTTCTGATTGAGTTTAAAAATGGTTGAATTCATTTGAGAATGACAGTGATAAAATATATGCAGATGATTGGAAAAGCTGACCAACTTTTACCATATTTTGTAATGGAGATCACAGAAAACATTCCTGGATTGCCTGGATTATTTGTATCCGGTGTCTTTAGCGCTGCTCTCAGGTAACAATAATTGTGTGTTGATATTAACACGTTTTTCGCTGTAACTTTCAAACTATGTAACTTGCTAACCGAATAAATAAATACTTTTCTCCTTCAGCTCAATGTCAACAGGTCTCAATTCTATGACCGGAGTAATTTTCCAAGATCTCATCCGTCCACATCTGAAGACTTCAATTTCAGAAGCCAAAGCTAGCTTTATAATGAAAATAATTGTTGTAATTATTGGTTCAATTTGTGTTGGAGCAGTTTTTCTTGTTGAGAAAATATGGGAACACTAATTCAAGTTAGTGAAGATTAAAATTGCCTTTTCATAAATGAATACTTTCCGTGGTATTAATTTCGTAAAAAAAAATGATTTTTTGCAGGCTGGTAAAAGTTTGGCTGGAATCACTGCTGGATCTTTACTTGGTCTATTCACCTCGGGATGTTTTTCCCATGGGCTAATTCAAAAGTATGCAAAAAAGGGCTCTGCAATTAGTTTTACACAATTACATTTTTGCATAATCTTTTATATAATCTACTTCGTATACAGGGCGCTCTTGTTGGCGGTATCACGGGTTTCGGACTGGTTGCCTGGATATCTCTTGGGGCTCAGACTGCCGATTGCTTCTGGACAGATAACATTTCCAAAAAAACCTGTTTCAGTGGAAGGCTGTGAAGTGGATTCTTAAATTATACTGCAGCAACAACAGTGCAAACAGCAATAACGTACGTGAAATTTTAATTTATGCCTTAGTAAACATTCACCTCTGATATGCAAAACACGCTAGTATGTATTCATGCACTCAACAAAGCATAAAAATATCGCACATGTGTGGTTCCAAAAAGTGTGCTTTTCAGCGTCTCTTAAACTGACTCATCATCAATTGTCGCGAAAGTAATTCCATTTAACGAATGAGCCAATGGGAATGTTTGACATTCATTTCTGCATTTGCTACTGAGTAAGGTAGGCATTCGTTGCCGGTCGAAATATCGATGTATCGGACTTTCTTACCGAAGTTATTTCCTTAAGCTTCAGGAGACCTCGTTACGACTCTTTTCATAAAGTTCGTTCCAGTGGAAGTCGATTGATGGACGGACTAGCCTTTGGTTTAGATATGAATTCTTTCGCTTTAAAAGTCAAATAATTAAGACACATCATCTACCAAGAGCAGAAGCGCACCTTAGATTTTTCTCAGACGGGGAAGGGGCCTAATATCCAGCAGACTCTATGTTTTCTTGTAAAGAATTTTTCATTTATGCTGAATATGAAATGTAATTTTATTTATTGGCTTACAGGTTATTTAATGTTAATAATCGATTTATTGGATGACTCTGTAATATAGAAAATTAGTAAAAGCTATATTTTTGAATATCATTGGCTTGTGGGAGGGGAGGTGAAAACATCATGAATCCTCCCTTTGGGTGCGTCACTGATCAATGAACCGTGCCATATTTTGGTTTCCCCTAAAACACTATTATTTAAAAATGACCGTGGGAAGTGAATACTGTTTTTTTCTTCATTCCCACTTAAAATGTTCCAATGACTTCCAGAAATAGAGTTCACGAATAATTATTTCTCTGTATGTCTCAGAAATGATTAACATTTTGTTGGTCCTCGGATACTGGATGCCGCGAAATAAGAATAAAAGCGCACCTCTAAAAGCAAGCCGGCCGTCTCATGGGGCCTCTTCCCACCATAGTTATGCACGCGTTAAGCATTGAGCATCATTTAAAGGGAATGTGTGTACGTTGTGTGTTCATTACATGGTTGCCTACTAATACTAAGATATCGCTTTCGAAATTTACACATATGTCCAGAATCGTTAGCGACTGGCTGATTGTTTTGCTTATGTTAAAGTGCAAGTCCATATTTGCTTTATCTCGCATTCAATCTCGGTAATTTCAACGTCCTTGCGCCAACGATACCCATAATGACGCCCTTTTTCGGACACATGGACAGTGAATGTGAGCGCATGAACTAGCTTTGTGATTTTCTACACTTTTCTTGAATTCCAGAGGAGATCCATTTCCTCTCTACAAGATGTCGTACCTGTGGTATACAGTCATTGGTACGTCAACAACAATAATAGTCGGGCTTATTGTGAGCTTTCTGACTGGACCCAATGATCCTAAAGAAATTGACCCGGATTTGTTCACTCCTTTAATACATGGGTGGTTACCACAAAAAACGAAAGATGCTGCTGAAGAAGGACACTGCTAAGTCATAGAGTTGGTATAAAATTTCAACTATTTGTTGTAATTTTCATTCAGGAGAAGCTTTTTAATTGCAATATTCTTTTACAGGAAAATACAGAGCTGACATTTATAAAATCAGAATACGACCTGAAAAAATATACCTCAAAAGATTAAATTATTATATATTTAATTTATGTGAATACAATAAAATATATATAAACATTGAAATGTATACCTTTTTTCTCACCTACTTTTATTGTAAAGCAATTCGTCATTTTAAGGGAAGATCTCCCATGATCTTGTTTTAAATGGCAGGGATATATTGCCATAATTCATTGAATATACAAAACGCATTTCCGGCTTTTAGTTGCATTCAATGGTAATTTGAACTTGAATATAATTTAACTAATGGTGCCGCAACTTTGCACAGACTTTTCGTAGAATTTATAATCGTAACTTATATATAATATTTTAATTTTCTCGAATAGTCTGGAATCATCTGTAAATCAACTAGCCGCGTGGAGGCGTGTTAAATTACAAGTAATTTTTCAAACCACTCGTGATATTCGGAATGACTACATCACGAATAAATACACCATAAACGCGATGTAATTAATCACCAATTAATATCTTAAAACGACAAAATAAGATGAGCCGATAAATATTATGTGATTATGGTCAAGATCGTAACCAGATTTTTAGAAGGGGGAGAGAGATCTGATTAATGTAGAAAGGGTTATGAAAACATTGATGTGCATTATTGACAATATTTCCTTTTCACAATTAGCTCTTGCAATTTCGGCATACAATTATACGAAAATCAGAATTAGAAAACACTTCAATTTTTAAATGAGTAGTAATCTAAGAATTTCGAGGGTTTCAGCCCCCTCCCCCGGCTCTCACTGGATTCGGCCTTGAATCAGATGTCAATAAAATACGGTACGATCAGTGAGAACAGACTCCGTGCCCCCCCCCCCCGAACGGCATATGCACACTCCCTGTTGAAGTACAATACGATAGTGGTAGAACTAGATCTAGATTGCAGTTTACTGATTTATATAGAGGCGGATCTCCGGTATGGCAGACATGGCACGTGCCATGGGTGCCACTCACAAGGGGCGCTAATTAGAGAAATACCCGCCAAAACAAATAACAACCTTAATTTGAAGAATCCTGACAGGGGCGCAAATTTGATGCTTGCCTGAATACCTAGATACCGAGAGAGAATGGAGATTGCCAAACGCCTTCGTATTGCTTAATGCGTATAATTCATTTCAGTCACGTAAGTCATTATTTTGGCTGTTCATTTTTGTCAATCATATTGGGGAAATGGCCGGTGAGTAAGATGTAGAAATAATTTGCCGATTCAATTACACGAACATTGCCCAAATTGTTTGGAACTGTAGTAATCCCTATTATTTTGTCATTCCGGAAACACAGAGAATGATTGCATGAAAATTATCATTAAGGTTATGGAAACCTTTTGTAAACAAGGAAAACCTTTTGGTAAAGAAATAGTATTTATATAAATGGTTCTTTGATTAAAAGTGGGTTTATTGCGAGTTTAATTAAAAACACCATAAACGTGAATCACTCGGGTTCTTTGATATGTTTGTCCTTCGACAATTGATTGGTTATTTTGAACTGTTTAGGTGGTTCGGAGCATCAACAGGAGTCACTACAGTGCCTCTGATTGGGAGGTTCTAGGGTGCGAGTCCCCACGGTGGCAGAATATTCGACACTGTAACGAAAACGGGGGGCTTGCTCTATTATCAAACACTTGTTCGGCCCCAGATGAGGCTGCCAATGTAACGACGTGGGGGGTCCTGCTTTGCCAAGCTAACTATTAGTACTATACTCTTTCACTGCTACTCTGCTATCAACTTATTCTAGCCCCCTTGCAGTTTGTCACATAAATTTATATAGTGGGTGGTGACCTGTTCCGCATGGAACCCCAAACATAGCCTCCACTGTAGTGCTGCTAGGATGTCAACTGTTACTACTGAAATGAAAATGCCACTGTGAGAGAATAACGAACGGTAGGCAGTTATGCCTCCCTTCATTTATTAGCCAAAGAATTTAAGTTCCCTTAAATTCTTTTTCAACTGAACGATATTCCGTTGCATTTGTCAACATTCCGAACATAAACACACACATCAAAATAAACATATGAAATACACAACACGAAAATTAATACAAAGAAATGAATAACATGAAACATAAACACGAAAATGATCATTCACACTTAAAATAACTTAGCTCATTCATTCCTGGGCACGTAGGTTCCCTTTGTTTGATTATGATAGCCATCCACTGAAATTCGTATATACCACGACAGATCTTGGCCTTGAACAATTTAATCTTTATTCTTTAAAAACCAAAGAAATTATTTACAACTTCCCTGTTTGAAAAATACGCCCATTTCCGTCAGCATCTGCTTTCAACAACCATCAAACACCAGATATTACCGTCCCCTGCATGCTGTTTGACTCTCTTTAGTCCAAGCCGGCCACTAACGCCGCCACTGCACCATTAATACACCGACGTATTGCACCGTTGTGTCGCCGCCTCTCACTAACACACGAAACCGACTGGTGACGTACTGCGCACTCGTGTCACGAAAACTTCGCATATATTTTTAGTAATGTTCCTTTTGCGGCAATAGAATATGCAAGCACTCATGTTTCACGAATATTATTGCTGAAATCTACTTATATGACGTAAATACGTCAACAAGTTTCTTTCCTAAAGTTCCGAAATAATTTTAAATTATTTACTCCGTCGCACCACAGTAACCCGCTATTACGAAATTTGTTCACAGTAAATTAAAAGTTCACTAATATTTGTTCAGAAATAATTCCATTCGCAACTAAAGTTCTTTACACAAAGTATTTTTATAAAATACACGTATAAACTTCAACAATATAAAAAAGTATCGCTGCTACGAACAGACGGTCTGCTAGCAATCAAAGCCTTTCGTCGTCTCCTTTAGTACATTGTTGCCTGGACTCTTTTTAGATTCCAGCTTGAACAAAGCACGATTGCTGCCATTATTGTTCATGTCTGGTTATTTGCGAAATAATTATATTTCACCCGTTTCGCGTTTTCCTGTCATGTTATTGCATTCTAAATTCTTCTAAAATTCTTACTGTCTCTATTTTAGTCTTTAAACCGACGCTCTGCGTTCTATTATGCCGAAACATTTTATTTTACAATTTAGTATTCCTTGCCATGACCACGTATTTTCGTCAATTGTTTCTGCTTCAATGCAAAGTTATGAATTCGAAACAATTCGCTTATTTTCTTCTCCCGGGTCCTAAATTTTCAGTATTACATTCACAATTTTCCCGAAATTCTCCTCTGCAGTCTTGTAATTTCTGGTTTAATTTAGTTCTTCCATTTTGCCGTAATCTTGAAAAAACATTAATTTTGCACCGAGTGACGTTACAAGTTGTAACACTCGCTTGTTTACTTGAGATTTTCTGTCGAACATGCATTTTCTAAAATTTGCTAAAACAACGCAACCCGTGGTTCGATTTTAATGAAATAAGTTTTAAACTTCTTTGAATCGAATGTTGATGCGCGAATTCATTTTCCTTCGGGCGTTTCCGTGGTCAAAAAGTAATATTTACACGCGACACTGCCGTCGCTTGTTTATCCTATGATATGTTTACAATAACGAGTCACAGTTTTCTATGTTAAGTTCAACTCAACTAGGTCCTTTTTTTATCAAAATGTCTCCAAATAGACGTAAATGATCCCACATCATTACAGCATTAGCTATATCGCTAGGTCGAGTTCAGCTACTGTCGCGAGGAGAATTCTGGCGGCTGGATGCTCTGATAGGTAGTTTTTCGTGTTTTTTTCCGATGGCCGAATGCCGGAGCAGAATCATAACAAAAGGGCTACGGACCGTGTTCATTCTTTGTCCTTGTTCTACCCTCAACCACTTTATTATACCGTCAATTTCACCTTATACCCCCAAAAGGGAGATCTGCGCTATTTTTATAGCCATACGTTGCCCTATTCGAGCAAAAAATTTGGAGTCCTTTTTGAGAAAATAATTTTTAAAATCATTATCTATATTTCATGTAAAAATGCGCGAAAACTACTCATATTTTCAAAAAATTGTACTTGACATTATTTGAAGATCTGATTTTGAAAAACAGATTTCTATAAGGAAAAATATATTTTTTCAATAGTACTGTAGTTATAAGTAGATGGCGAAGAACGTTCAACTTTTCGTAAATTTCGAACGGTCACAGATTTTAACGAAGCCTGCGTCATTTTAAGCATCCGGTATGCTATCGGAGCATCCGACAATTTTTAGAAAAATTAGGAAAATTTTGAAAATGTTGAGTCGTCGCGTTAGTAACCAAAATTCCCGTTTGAAACTCGTAGGGCTTTGAGATCATTCAGATCAATCAGGGAATATCAATTTCGGAGAAAATCGTCTAACGTTGACAGCAGAAAATTGGGACTCTTGAACCCTAGGACCTCTGGATCAGAGACGCAGCAGTGCCATCGGTTTTTGTCCCTGAGTCCTCTAAATGGGTGGTGGAGGACGCTTCCTGTGTTTCAAGAGAGCTGATCTCAGTCTTTCTCTGAAGACTGAGAAAGATAAGCAGCGTAATGTGTTCATACAGTAGAGGCTGTTCAAGCCACCAACAGGAAACGGGAACAGAAGAAAGAGAAATGTATTGTTAGAAATGTATGTATTATAAGAAATGTGTTGTTACCCCTGGATACAATTCAACCAGGGTAAATAGTAAATGTATTTTCCAAACTTTTCTTTCAGGTAACCTGAATTTCATAGAATAGAGTCTAGTATATTTTTCTTTCGGTCTGACTGTACCGTCTTTGGATCATATTTGTTTGAAAAGTGGTAATTTGAGACATCAGCGACGAAAACGATCTCGCAATCGAATCGGCCCCTCTCCTTCATGCCACCGCTCGCAACAAAGAGAGGAAATATCAGCTGTCGTAAGGGAAGCGTTGGAAACTTCGTGTAAGATGCGTCTACCGTGATTTTTTGCGAGCTGTGTACCAATAGAGAGAATTTCACAACAAAATCATACCGAAAGTTTTCCCAATATGTTTAAAGCAACTAAAACTTGTTTTGGGTGACTTACCGGACCTTCAGAGATGATTAATAGTTCATTCGATTCCTCTTCACAAGACAAATAAATTGACCCAATTCTTATACTAGCTGTTTAGCTAGATTGAATTAAGCTGCAGTCTGGAGAAGAATTCTAGTGGCGGATTTTCTGATCGGTAGTTTTACTTCGTTTCTCCGATTAATACCTGACCAGTACATATGAATAGTGACCAGTACAGTGAATACCTGGCCAGTACATCAACAAACGAACCAAGGACCGCGCACGATATTTCCTGCTTCTTCATTGTCCTATCCTCTCTTCACACACACACACACACACACACACACACACACACACACACACTCTTACTACATAATCACGCATGTATGTCGATGCCGGATCTCACCTTCCAGCTGTAGAGGAATGCCGCCAAATCCTGGATTAAACATTCACTACACTAACGAGACTGATGACCACATCAGTTTACATGTCCGAAAACATCAATCAATCGTAAGGAGAAACGTAGGAATTTGTAATTAATTGTTAGATGTTTCCAAGCTTTATATTAGAAAAATACTAATTATCAACTTCATTAATATTTTAGTAATCAATGCACCTTGACCTTCATTACACCGATCAGTCTCCAGGTAAATTTCCGATTATCGACTACCAGTCACCCCCTTGATCATCTTCGATTCCCTTTAAAATTCATCGACCCCAGAGTGTTGATACTGACCCTATTGGAACCGTTGTTATAGATAAGGGGGAAATACTATAGTTTATTTTCTTGATTGTAATTTTGTAAATGTCAACACAGCTTTGATTTTGAAATGAATTTAACTATATATTCCGAAATCATGAGATTATACTGCTAGGAATTATTTAATCCCAAACATTTTTTAATCCCGAAAGTACTACATTTGTCCACTGCTCCACCCCCTGAGACTACATTTGTCAGTATTGGATTCCATGCTAGTGTTCTGCCACCAATAATTCGAAAGGTGTAGAAAGGACCCCGCACAGTTCTTATGGAAAATCGACTTCGGTTAAATTGGCTGATTTTTTTATATATATTGTTGTTCTCAACAAGTTGATCAAAAGTCTCAATGGCCCCTCGGTTCAAAACCCAATCGTTTTGGACTTAACTGTATTTTATGTGGGATTCCCGATTTTCGGTAGACGAAATCCACCCCAGCAGTCAACTCTCGAAGAACGATTAGTTGCTGTCTCGTGAGCTGTAAACCCCAAGCTTCTTACAATTCTTTCACGAATCTCGAGAAACATTTTAGGAGATTTAGAACTTAAGTGAAGGACGCGCATGCAAACGATCTGGTCACATTGCTGGTTGTGTTAGTCCCGTTGCACACGGGGCGTCGAGGTCATGTACCCACAGGACTTGCGCCATCATACGTATGTGCAGGGTAAGCTAGATTACGATGCAACGGATGTTTTTCAATTTGACAGCAACAGAAATGAGCGTGGACTTATTCGAATAAGAATATATTCCAAATATCGCAACACTAAGCGATATCAACTGTGGATTGCTTTTGGTACTGTGAATACTGATAATGGCAACGATGGCAGTATAATAATGAAAGATGATCTTATCTTAGGATGCCATTACACCTGCAAATCCGGGGTCAGAACATTAGGATGTTGTGCTTTTATATCCAGTGTCTTACGGTAGCTAGGCGATGACAGATACCAGGAAACTATAAAATACCCTAGTTAAAGCTCTCCTCGGTAATGTAAACAGACACAGATAATCATGGGCATCAATATGAAGAAGACAAACACTAATTTCATTACAGAGATTGTATCTTTTTCGCTGTTATGTCAAATACATAATGTAACATGAGTCATTTACTGCATCCCTCTACGTTATATATGAACCGTTACGGTTCTGGCTACTCGTACTTTAAGCGTTTAACTAGCACGATAAAACATAGTAGTTAAAATGTAAAACTCTAAAAATAACCTTTAACTATAAGTTAGGGGCGTTAAAAAGATTTCGTCTACCATAAGTCCAGAATTACACAAAAAATGCAATTTTGTCAAAACTATGGGGTTTTGGACCGAGTGACCGTTGAGACTTTGATCGACTTGCTGAGAACAACAACATATAAACAAATCAGCGAATTTAACGGAAGCTGTTTCCATAAGAACTTGCGGGGCCTTTGATATAGTTAGCAAGTATTTGGATCCTGAAGTAGCAGTAATCTATAGTAAAAAAGTAAATAAACACAAATAATTTCGCGCTTGGCTGCGAGTTGTCCATAATCTCACCATATATTATATCCAGTA
>JAHLJT010004567.1:38411018-38434992 GCA_031308135.1 Acheta domesticus | reverse complement strand
AAATCACTTCTTTCAATCGATTCGGCACACTTGCTGTATTTTTTGATGCATGAACTATGTTTACTAGATACCCATTCGCCCTCCAATCTCCTCTTCAATGCTTCTCTTGGGGAAATTTTATTTTTTTGTGACCGAGCTTTCAGATCACATCACAAATGCTCGATTGTGTTAAGGTGTGAAAACTACGGATGTGTTGCAAAGACCTTGGGATAGTTGTGGAGAAGCCAGCTCGCACAATGTAGGCTTTATATTTTGGATTATTGTTCTGATAAAATTTCAAGGTATCCTATATCATGAGAGTATCCGAACTTTGGTGTAAACATTTCTTGAGAATGCGGAGATAGCCTTCCTTCGTCATCGTTTCTTCTACAAACAGCAATTTTCAACTCCATTCAAAGATGCACACTCCCTCACCTTGATACTGCATTCGCCGTACTCAAGTCTGCTGCAGATTTCGTTTTTTTTTTCTCAAATGATCGTTGACCTTGGCCCATACCCTAGTTCTGCAATCTGATTGCTCCAGGTAACTTGCTCTCGTCAGCAAAATAACTCTCACTCTTGATTCCACCACTCTTGATTCCTTGTTCACATACTGATTTGCGAATTCCACCCTTTTCTTTCTATTGACCTCTTAATAACTTATGTCTTTTTCTTGCCACTCTTCCATTAAATCAGAGGCTCTCAATCTTATTTTGTCTACCGCTTATTTTCAGAATTAATTTTCTAACCCCGTCTAAATTTTTGACTTTACCTCTTAAAAATCACCATCGCAATCATTACTTTAATTTTATTACAGCGTGCCATATGAGTCTTATCCTGTTTCTGAGTTCTAACTTGCCGCCATCGCTGGCCGAATTCGTGTACTACGCTCCGTGAAGTCACGGAGGTGAGCGAGTTCGAGACTCGCAGGTTCCAGGTGACTGACTAGGAACCCCGGGATCCGATGCACAGTGGGCTAAATGGCGATTCTAGACGGAACTAGCCTTAAATCTTTTGTTTTAAGTGATTCTAGGGAATGTAAAGGGTTGTTAAGGTTTTGAATTAACACACATTAATATATTTCAGTTTTATTCATTAATGATTATAATTACTAATGAATACAATTATTAATGAATTGTGTTCGAAATATTTTAAAAAAGTATAATGACTTCTCCGAACGCAAATATATTTTATTCTCAATAACTAAATAAAACATAAATGAATTTATTAATCTTTTATTTTATAGTGCACAATTTCTAAAAGATTTATTTATTTTCTCACAATTGATAAGAATGTTTTTTCTTCATCTTCAGTTATGACGTTTATGTTTCACATAAAGGCACCAATCATAAAGTTTTTTTGCAGATTAACCCTTTTCTAACCCACTGTTTGTCTATACTTGTCTTTTACAAGATTTTCTTCCATACAATCTTTCATTGCCTTGGTTGTTTCACACCATTTCCATTGACAATTTGAAATTACAACATTACAATTGGCCAACAAGAACCCAACAATTTATAAGAGTCAGTCCTCTTATAGTGCGACGAGTTGTAGTCATCTCCTGCAACATGTTCGCCGCATCTCTTTTACCCGACGTATGCAGTGATTGCCTCGCTGCGTATACAATTCTTCCTTCGAGTGCGACGTAAGTAATGTTTCGATGCGGTTTCTTTCATCCTTCTCAGTACACTCATTAAAACTTTTCCTCAGCCGGCGTGCACCTGAACTAGTAGATGGCGTAGCTTCAATCATTTTAGGAGTTATTACCCTGTATACCACTTCCAGAAAACTGAATTACAGCATTGAGCCACCCAGAATACTTTTTAATGAAATGATGCTCGACGTGGTGGCATTTTCTCCACTTACTTAAAAAATGTTATACAATACTGTTACAGAATCATTAGAGCATTTCTCCATTGTTTATTCTCACTCTTGAAATTCTAATCTCTTCTTTACAAAAGACATTAGCTCTGCTTTCATGTCCCTTCTCTTGCGCGAAACGGGAAACAGATCACGGTAGGTGACTACTGGATGCGCGCCATCGTCTGAAGTAAAACATAATATCCTCATCTGGACGTGAAACTTAGTGCATCGTAAAGTAAAGACACGAAGCTATTTAGTGACATATGTTTTACTCAAGTTAATTCACATTGTTGAAAACCTACTTGAAAGTAGGGAAAATGTAAAATTTAGGTCGCGCGCAACGCCTACTTTACAGTTGATTTTTACGAAGAGAGAAGCAAAGAATTGAAATTATATAAGTACTGCTGAAAAGTACATACTTCACTGAACATCTTCCATATTGCAGAATTTCGCATTCGCCTTTCATTGAGATCTGAGCGCGTTTGATTCTTCGAGTGGCTGCAGAGCGACTTCCTCACTCAGCGCTTCCTTGAAGATATGATAAGTAATCCACTTCCCCAGCGTAGCAAACATGAGCCGAAAAAATAAACCAACTCTCAATACATTCTACCAACATCGATGAACAAATTCACTAACACAAAAGATCGATATTAAAATGTTAGGGAGGGGGTCTAGTTCCGCCTAGATTGGCCATTTAGCCCTCTGCGATGGCGCCCAGCCCCTGGCCGAAGGGATAAAATGCACTGACCGACTGCGACGTGACGAGACTTGACAAAGATAATAGAAGATTACTCCGTGGCAAGCCCTCAACGGCCAACTAGCGTTGCGTCAACGAAAACGCAACATTTTTTTAAAAAAGAACCTTACATTTTAAACGAGACTTTCTATCTAAAGGGAAGCAATTAAAACGCAACTTTATAATATTTAGAAAACTTTTATTCAAAATAAAACAAACACTTCAATTTAAATTTTAAAACTTACCTAATATGAAGGATGAATTTTATGGTTTTAAAAAGTTTGTTAATATCAGGTTCGAATTCTCTCAAAGAAAGCCAAGGTCACCGCGTTTGGTAACATGCAAACGATCCTCTTTTTAGTTAGCGACGTTGCCACTGCACTAAATCCACGTTCACATAAATATGACTATGGAACTGCAACCAAAATTAGTTGAACAATCGACCATAATCCAGGGTACAATTGCAGGATTGGCTTTTATAGCCAACATTTTTGGGAGTCATTTTTGAATTTGATAGTTATTTCCTCAATCGTTGTCAGCTTGAAGTTCCTCTTTAAGCTGGGATGATCCTGCTGTGTTGATATGTGAAAAAGGATCCAATATACCGTCCGGTATTTCCAATTATAATGCTTAAACTCAAAATTAAATACTTTTCCACTTAACTATAAGATTTCTACGAAGATAATAAAATTATTAGAATGAAACGATAAATATTATGAATTCTAATTTTTTATTTCCTATTATTATCATTACATTCACATCAAAGGATTTCGAAAAACTTTATTGGACGTCATTTGAATTCATCCACTCACAAATGAAATAATATACACATCGCTGGAATTAAGGGCCTGATATATATTAAAAAAGGACAACAGACAAATGGTACAAAGTGGGACAATGGGACAAAATGGATCAATGGTGACACATGGGACAATAGGACAAGGGACAAAATGAGACTAGGAGAAAATGTGACAGGCGACAATTGGGACCAGGATACAAAATGGGACTAGGGGTCAAAATGGGACAATATGGACGTCAGGACAAAACGAGACAAGAGGCAAACGGGAAAAGGGGGACAAGTGGGACCAATGGGACACGGGGACAAAATGGACGAATAGAGACAAAAAGGACAATGGTCATGTGGGACAAAAGGGACATATTTATCAGAAGATCTATGAACATTGGTAAAATCTAAACCCGAGAGTCCGCTAACATATTTTTTATTGTTTATTAGTTCATTGCTGTGTGTTTACAGATCTGAAACAAAACACGTAATGGTATACTTAATACCCTTGCGGGTCTCTCTGATTCTGTATGCTCTTGGCCTTTTGAATACTGCGGTGATTATTAATGGCGTGAGATATATTAAAAAATAACTTTGTGTATTTTTGAAAAATAAAGAAGTACAGCAATTTTAGAAAATCTAGATATTTCAACGAAACTGAAACCTGAATAAGTGTTCTTAGTGTTCTTTACACTATGAGGACAAAGGTTAATACAAACATGTGGAGCCATGTTTGAGAAATATCCTGGGGGCTCCATGTAAAATACCCTCCACAAATAAACATCGATTTCAAATTCAAGGAGCCGCGACATCATTCAGATCGTTTGGAAATACCAATTTTTGAGGTCATTAGTCCCGTAAGTGTACTGCATGTTTTTCTCGAGAGGTGGCGATTATCTTCCCCCGCTGGATGGCGAGATCTGGCGCCGACCAACCGTCAGCTATCGTGATTTTCCTCAACCAGGTGTCTCCCACTAGCGGACAAGCTTTAAGCTCTCGACCGGTCTTGTATGGTAGTGAAGAGCATGTTAGTGTATGTGTGTGTGTGTGTATTAAGGGATGAGGATAGGACAAGGAAGAAGAAGGAAAGATCGCGCGCCATCCGTGGCCCGTTTGTTAGGGTACTACTTCGCATGGTGTTGATCGGAGAAACCACCGAAAACTATTGATTAGAGCAGCTTTCTAGAGCCGCTAGAATTTTCCTCCAGACAGCAACTAAATTCGATGTAGCTGACAAGCTAGTGTCGAAAATCCTCCCACAGTCGGGACTCGAACCTAGGACATCCCGGTCGATGGCACGGTAGTAACATCAGATGGTGCTTTGAGCCACCTCTTCCGATCGGGACTCAAGGAGTCTGCTACACAACGTCTTAGAGAATAGTTATTTATATATCAAGGGTGTTAAGCAGATGTTTTTGCCCCGAGGGCGACTTCCAAATCCGAGGGTCTCTGGCCCGAGAGGTTGAAAATCGTCTGAGGGGCAGAAACATCTAGTAACGCCCATGGTGCATACAAACTTTATGGTTTACTAGTTCGTTGCTGAATAATGCGAGAATTCAAAAAAAAATTATATTTTCTTGCGTCTAAAGTGAAAAAGAATCATTGTAATAGTCATATTTGTCAATATGACGTCAGATAAACAAAACAGAGTATGTATCTAATTTCTATTGCATAATCGTTATTGGACTGATTTTTTCGGACAAAATGAAAGACAATTGTGAAGTTCCTGCGGAAATTCTCGTAAAAGCTAGCAAAAACTACGGGCCCGTGGTTTCCATTAAAATCTTGAGAAATATATGATACTGTTTGGGATTTATTTGAGATTTACCAGTGCGAATAACAGTGTAAATTGCATTGATGAAACGGTACTTTTAGGTTATTAGTGTCTATTGTCAAACATTATTTAGAATATGTCATAACACCAAAAAATAACATTTCGAGGAGCAGGATATCTTATTAGTACTACTAGTACTGCTACTGAAAAAGAATATAATTATGTCTCTAAAAAAGGTAATACGTAACAGTGAAATGCGAGTGATTGATGGCAATTAAAAATTCACGGGAATATTCCAAATTGCAATTTTCATATCAATTAAGCAAAAGAAGGTTTATAACGAATTATTTTATTTATTTGAGCATCTGCCATTTATTTATTGTATTTGCTTGCATCCTAACTTTAAAAAATCGAATTCATAACTATGTTCTGTGTGTTGGTATAGAGTGGGCCATAAAGTATTCAAAAGGCCCTGGCATAAAGAATCAGAAAGGCCCGCAAGGGTATTAAGTATACCATTACGTGTTTTGTTTCAGATCTGTAAACACACAGCAATGAACTAATAAACAATAAAAAATATTTTTGCGAACTCTCGGGTTTAGATTTTACCAATGTTCATAGATCTTCTGATAAATATGTTCCTTTTGTCCCACCATTGTCCTTTTTGTCTCTATTCGTCCATTTTGTTCCCCGTGTCCCATTGGTCCCATTTGTCTCCCTTTTTTTGTTTGCCTCTTGTCCTGTTTTGTCCTGACGTCCATATTGTCCCATTTTGTATCCTGTTCCCAATTGTCGCCTGTCCAATTTTCTCCTAGTCTCATTTGTTCCCTTGTCCTATTGTCCCATGTGTCACCATTGACCCATTTTGTCCCACATTGATCCATTTTGTCCCACTGTCTCATTTTGTCTCACCGTCCCACATTGATTCATTTTGTTCCATTGTTTCCACTATTGACCCCCATTGTCCCACTTTGCCCCATTGTCCCACTTTGTCCAAATGTCCCACTTTGTCCCATGTCTCTTTGTCATTCTTTGTTCCATTTGTCCCACTTTGTCCCATGTCCTCTTTGTCCTACTTTGTTCCATTGTCCCACTTTGTCCCATTTTGTTCCCTTGTTCCATATGGCCCCTTGTCTCATTTCTCCTTGTCCCATTTTGTCTACCAGTCCATTTTGTCCGCTTGTCTCCTTGCCACAATAGAATATCACACGGAATTTTGCAGCTTTCTCGGTCCTCCCACTAGATGTCGCATGATCGGCGAGCACTGCTTTATACGGTCGCGATCATGCGATATCTAATGGCACGACTGAGAAAGATGCGAAATACCGCGAAGACGGACATAATTGGGCAGGATTTTCGAAACTAGCCAGATAGCTGATTCGGATTCTGTCGCTGTCTGAAGGAGAATTCTAGCAGTCGGCTGGCTGCTCTGATCGGTAGTTTTCCGTGGCTTCTTCGATCAATACCAGGCGAATGCCGGAACATACAAAAACGGGCCACGGACTGAGTGCGATCTTTTTCTTCCTATTGTTTGCCCTACCCTACCGCTTACTCTCACACACTTACATGCATTACACTACCATATATACTACACAGAAAGGAAAGTTACCCACAATCCTTGCGCCAATATGATGCGCATGGTCGCCATATTGAAAGTGTGTAAAATGATGTACGACCCGACATTTGTTGTGTGGTGAACTGTGGTGAAGGTGTCTTTTATTTCCGTTTAACCTGTTATATTTGGTGTGTGTATAACTAGCAAAAACATACGTAACTTGAGGGGCATTTGCTTAGTATTGGCATAAATTAATATCGCACATAGGCAAATATTAATAAAAAATAGAGATAGAAAGGTAAAGAATGATAAATAAATAACTAATAGTGCTACAGAAAGGAACATATTAGTTTTCTATTTTCTTTGGTGTGGGGTAGTTTAGCGGACTTGCCGCGTAATGTAGCCAGCTACCATCTATCTCCGCCCGAAGTAAATTTTTTGAAATTTTCTCAATCCTTCGATTTCCTAATCATAGAACCGAAATATTACTTTAAAGAATATTAAAGAAGTGTAAAACCTCGTCCTAAATGACAAATTACATAAAAAAAATTGTGAAGCCGTTTTTAAGATTCGTTTAACCGTTACTAAAAATGCGAAATTGAAGCTCTTTTGCACAGGAAAGTTTTGAGTTTTCGAAAACATTATTTGAAGTCGTTTAAAGCACTTTAACTCACAAATGCAATAGTGTTCATAAACTCTAAGCTCCCGATTGGGCCCCCGAAATGTGTAATAGTGTAGTCCAGTGTGTGTGTGACAGGCTAAATGTTACAAACTATAGAGCATTAAGAGGGTTAAAGGTGATTTGTTGCCACAAAAAGTGGTGGTAATATTCATTACGAAGTTTCATATGCGACATTTGCCCCTGATTGGTAGGCAACACGCCATACTTTAATGTTTGACGGTTACACGAAATTCCTTTGACCACATCTGAACGTGGGTGCCAAACACTGACCAGACAATTAGATAAATCGAGTGAAAAAAAATCCCGGGGTTTTGAAACTTGGCATGATTGTTTTGTTCGTACCTATTGCATAATACTAAAAAATCCTGAAGTGTGAGGGGGTGAGCCGGTGGGGGGGGGCGTTTGAAGATTCCTTTTCGACGATTTTCCCCCCTTCATATATCTTCATAACGATCGATCCCACAGAAAAATTATGTGCTGTACAAAATTAAAGTAGATGAAATTTCCTACAAAAAATTCTCTAAGGTTTTGTTGGAAAATTAAACATTTTAACAGTGTCAGTATGCTTAAAAATTTGTTTCTGTTTAGACCCTAGTTATCTCGCTTACAAAAATTGTTTTTGATAAGTTCAGTGCACGGAAGTAATTTTATTTTTGTTCAAGATTTCTCAACACTATATTTTCCGCAAAAATAGAACATTTTACACCTTTAAAAGTCTTATTTTGTATATAGACCTTGCCAGAGTCTATGTTCACTGGGGTCCGGGATTATCTCGGATACGAACCTGATAATCCATAGTTTGCTTAATAAGGATCGAGTACAAATATTTAGTAAAGAATTGTGAACGCGTTAATATACAAATTACGTAAAACATACAAATAAAATAATTTAATTAATACATTTTATCTATTTTAATTTTGTATAGAACATAATTTTCTGTGAGATTGATAGTTTATGGAGACATATGCAAAATACGTCAAGAAAACACCTTCAACGGCTGCCTCGCCCCGGCTCATCCCCCACACTTCAGGAATTTTAGTATGTTATGCAGTAGATACAACAATCATGCCAAGTTTCAAAATTTCTTTTTGGATATTTCTTTGATCGCCATTTTTTGGTCTAATTTGACTGGGCTAACAGTACTTTGATGCTTTGTCTAGCACTCAGGGGTAAATGTTACTTGAGTAACTTCATTTGAAATTTCTGACTTCACGTTCATTGGCAGAAAGGGGTCATCTTTGATCCCTCCGCATGCCTTAGAAGTAAGTGCTTTTCATTCTGAGACTCCTGTAAGTAAATTTTAAGGAATTCGGCGCTTCGCATTTTCTTTTTCGCGGAAGCTCGGTTTGCTTGAGATCATCGACAATAATGCTGGACTTGGCGTTAACCTCGCCGCCAATGTTTCTCTCCCTACTCCGCAAGCGAGAGCGGAATACATCTAGAGAACCTTCCTGCTAAGGTGGTTAATAGGTAATAATACAGTAGGGTGGACAAACTGCGGATTACGTGAAACGAAACCCCGTTGAGATGATTCTAAATGTTTGAATTTTGTCACATAGTCGAAAAGCGTTTGTGTCAGATCAAAGTTGTGCATGAAATTGCAACGATGTTGATCATTTCGCCAAAACCTGCACGAAGGATCCCATATTTGCTGTGCAAAGAAAATTGCAAAGTCAGCATATATGATACCGGGTGCAAATTGCGTTAGTGGCAATACCAGGCAGACCGCGATGATCGTTCAAAAATCGGTAGCTTTGTTAAGATTGTCCAGGAAGAGTTTGGAACAGTCTGCGAGGAATGAGAGAGATGTCGCAATTCTGAGTGAACAATGCATATCATTGTGGGCTACGCCACTGCGAAAAAGGGACAATGTGGGCATGTAGGAATCGAGCATTCCAATAAGTAGACTCGAGCTGAAGTTGTATTCGTTTGGTTAAAATAGATTGAATATACACCTAAAGCTGAATGAAATGCTTATTTTGATGGAATTTGAGCAAGACCTTGACGCTAGAGAACTTCAACGGACCATGGTGTGGGACAGTTCGTGTAGTATTCGGCGATTTTCAACTCATATTGACGCCAAAAATTGCATTAAAAATTGTTGGTTGGTCGTGAATCAAACTTATAATCTTGAAATTACCAGGCTGGTTCGCTCTTCCTCTGATGTTCAGAACACAGCATCAACCTCCAGAGAAAGTATTCTGACCGTGTTGTCAGAAGTAGATGGTGGACGGTCTAGAACAGGTATTCCCAACATTTTTCGTTCATCCACTTCTTTTTAAAGAATTGCTGGCTTCATCGACCCCCTACGTTATTCTCTATAACATATCATGCATAATCGAAATCCAAAGAATTGCCCATAAATGTTAACTATTTCTTACAGCAATATTTGATAAATATCTAAATTTACAATAACCGAAGACTGTTTCGTTTGTAAGTAGCTGAGTTTCTAATGTTCATTGATGTGCTATGGTTACAAAACATGGCGAGTTTTTTTCTGGCCATAACATTTCTACAGTGCATATTGGTGAGAATATTTTCTTCCGTTGTCAGTACGTAGTTATAATTTGAGTTCTCGAAATATCCTTAGCATTTGGGTAGCCGCGTTCTGAAATGCCTAGGGCGAAAAATTGAAAATGGGGTCTCTATTTGCAATATCCGTGAAATTAAGAAATTTATATCTGATTGGAATAATAATGTGGCTGGTTGTAATGGAGAAAATAAGCATGGGATTAGTGATTTAAATGTTTTTTTTTGGGGGGGGGTGTTAAGAATATCGACTGTTACACTTTTGTAGATGAACAGACTTTATTTCTTACGAATACATGAACGTATATTTCATCTAATAATCATACATAGCAACCCAGCGTTATCATTTATTTTTTCGCAGGAACACAACAATACCTGGAGATGCTGTCCCCGTTGCTACGATCTGCAATGTAATAAACAAATTGTGAGATAATGTCATCTATCATTCCCCCCTTTTCGTTCGTAGATCGTTTATCTTATTAATTTACGAACGAATCATTCATGAAGATTGTTTCTCCATCATACCAGATTAAGAGATTTTATGTGTTTGGATAGTGTGTTTTTATCAAGGTGCTTAGTAAGGATATCTGCCTCCATATCTTGTGACTTCACATGTTCTAGCATTACTTCGTTGTTTAATAGACTTTCTTTCACGAAGTTAAGTCTTCGAACCATGTGCTTATTTCTATTCGTTATCTTGAAATCCTTAGACCAATCTAATACTGCTTTACTATCAGTATATATCACAATAGGACGTCGTGCTAGACTCTCAAACCCCAAATCTTCTAATAAGGTCGTAACCCATCTTTGTTCGCATATCGCATCCTCGATAGCTACCAGCTCTGCCTCCATGGTCGACATCGCCACTATCCTTTGTTTTTTACATTTCCATCCTATTAAAGACCCACCAAGTTTGACAACATATCCCGCAAAGGCCTTGCTGTCTCTGGTCGTGTTCCAGCTTGCGTCTGAACTCATATCGCAACACATCATCAGACGAGCCGCTGATTTTTAATTTCAAATCTGCTGTTCCTTTTAAATATCTTAAGACTCTTTTTAGACTTTGCCAGTGCAAATTCCTAGGGTTTTGCGAGTACTGTGATAAGGTGCTGTATGAATAAGCTATGTCTGGGCGAGTAGCTGTCACCAGGTAGTTTAAACAACCTAGAAGTTCTTGATACAATTTTACGTTTACATTTTCTGAACCTTCATAGTCGTCATAGTTACATCCCACCACTCCTGGAATACTCACAGGATTACATGCTTCCATATTGAACTTATTCAGTATCTGATTTATGTACTCTGTTTGATCTAAGACATATCCCTCCGAACTTTTCGTAACTCTAAAACCTAAAAAACTTTCATTATTTTTGCCGTCCATTTCCTTGATAGTGAGTTTCTTCTTCAGTTTCAAGATCTTGTTTTCATGAATGTTTATTCCGTCCGGTATTTTCATGTACACATCACGTTCCATTTCACCATTTAGATACGCTGTTTCTACGTCAATGTATCGTATTACATATTTGTTAATTGCCGCAATCGATAAAATCGTTCTGAACGTATTCATTTTCATTACTGGACTGTACGCAGAGATGTAATCCATCCCACAGGTCTGTCGAGATCCATCCACGACAAGCCTCGCTTTATATTTAGTCTCACCATTAACGTGTTTTCGTTTGAATACCCACTTGTTTCCAAGAAGTTTGTGTTCACCTAAAGCTGGAATGTCTTCAACCTGCCACGTTTCATATCTCTGTAAACAGGCTAACTCAAGTGAAATGGCCTTTTTCCAATTTTCCCTTTCTTCGAGGTCACCGCCTCAGCATAAGTCTTCGGGGTTTCTTCGTTAGGCGAATTCCTTTCACACGCAACTACCGCTTGGTACCTCTTAGTAGGAATTTTCATTCTTGTCGATCTTCTCGGAGTAATATCTTCTACGTTTCGTATGGAAGAACGATAATGTATTATATCATTTTCGTTTGACGCTTCCTCTTCCGTCCCAGATTCATTCGCTCCTTTAAACGAAGATCGTTGTTCAGCATCTTCGAGAGTATCCTCATTCGTGAGACTCTTCTTCTTCAGATAATTATTGTTCATCAATACAGGTACATATACTCCTTCTTCTGACGTTTTCTCTTGCAATGACGTTATGTTATTCTTCTCGAGATCTTGAGTTGTGTTGTAACTCCATTCCAATACTTCCTGAATGTTCGAAGAATCTGCGTATCCTCTTTCTTCCTCCTTAAAAATCACGTCTCGTGATTCCAGAATTGTTCGTAGATTCAAGCTGTATATTCTGTAAGCTTTCCTACAACGTGAATAGCCTACAAATACGCCTTGTTCTGCTCGTGGGCTAAATTTCTGCTTATTTTTTCTCATGTTAGCAAAAAACACTTTTGCCCCGAAAACTCTGAAACGTGCCACATTTGGTTTAAATCCCGTCCAGTATTCTAGTGGAACTTTTTTCTTATCGCTTGAGGTAGGACTTACATTATAGGCATATACCGCGGTTCTAGCGGCTACCGCCCAGAATGCCATAGGCAACCCAGACTCCAAGGGCATAGTTCTCGCTGCATCAATAATGGTTCTATTCGCGCGTTCGGATACTCCGTTGCTTTGCGGCGTGTAGAATGTGGTAAGTTCACTTTCGATTCCTTTGGTTTTGTAAAAATCTGTCAAAACGGAATTCACGAACTCGCTTCCATTGTCACTGCGAATGTATTTAACTTTTCGGTTCGTTTCATTTTCCCTACGATTGATGAATTCTATAATTTTACTAGAACATTCCTCCTTCTTTTTAAAAAATTCTACAAAATATCTACGACTGTAGTCGTCAACTATGGTCAACATATATCTACTACCTCCTAAGAATGGTGACGCGATAGGTCCACATAAGTCGACAAATAACCTTGACAATACATCATTCGAAGTTCTCTGCGATATGTTCGTAAAAGGCAACCGCGTAAACTTACCGCGTAAGCACTGATCACAAGAATTATCTTGAATCACAGCGTTCTCCAGTCCGCGAACTAATCCTTTGTTTTTCATCACAGCTATATAATTATAATTTATATGACGCAGCCTCCTATGCCATAGATTTTCCACACTTGCTTTCGATTTAAAACAGGTTTCGATAACACTCGTTCTTGTTTCTTCTTTATCATCACCTTTTCTCTTTTCCTCACATTTTCCAGATTTGATATTATTGTCGATTTGCATATTAAAAATGAAATTTTCTCCATCGAACGATCCATTCGCGATCAACATACCATGCTTTGTGTCGTAGATTTTCGCTCCGGTGTTGTCCAAAACTATCTTCTTTCCTTTACTAACGATGTTCGGAACAGAAAGTAGATTGGTTTCTAAGTTTGGAACAAATAGGACGCGTTCCATATTTACTTTAGTGACAGTACCCTCGTTAGTAATCCAGGAGCCACTAACACGCCCTTCTTTTTCAGAAATGAGTTTTCTTCCTGACTCGGCAGTAGTTATTTCGACGGTCGCTGGTTTTTGATCTCTCAATATTTCATTATGAGAAGTCATGTGAACACTACATCCCGAATCTAGCAACCACGAAATCTCCTTTTCGTCTTCCACGTACCTTTTAACGTGATCTTTCTTCGCAATCATCGCAAACTCTCTTCTGTTGTTAGTATTGGAACGTTTCCCACAATAATCAGAATTATAATATCTTCCTTTGTTATTTAACAGATTCTTGCTTCCTGAATATTCTTTATTCGCTTTCTTCGTTTTGTAGTAATTCCCTCGCTCACTGTCTTGAATACAAGTTGCTACACCTTTCCTGTGCCAGCAATCTTTCGCCTTGTGTCCCATCTTCCCGCATACAAAACAAGTCATCTTGCGCGTTTCTGTAACTCTGTATGCAATCGTATCTTTGATCATTGAAGATCTTAAATATTTCTTCTCGTAATGTATCAAATGTTCCCGCATCGTTTCAAAACTGGTTTCCGAATTTGTCAATAAAGCCGTCGTAATTTCGCTATACGACTTTGGTAATCCGTTTAGCACGTGATAAATCAATTCACTGTCTTCTACATTGACGCCTAATTCATTAATTTCACAAGCGTTGCCCATTGCTCGAATCAAGTAATCCCCAATAAGTTCGTTGTCTCTCTTTTCCAATTTTGCCAATTTAGCTTTCAGAGTGGTTATTTTATATCTCCCCTGTCCCTCGTGTCTTCTCTGCAAAGCATTCCACAAATCTCTAGCTTTTGTTATTCCCCGGCAAGCGAGAAGTTGTTCGTTCGACAACGTCATGACTAACAGGCCCATCACTTCATCATTTTTAAATTCCCACTCTTTCCATCGTGCTTCGCTTACCTCGTCTCCGGGAATTTTCTTCGGTTCTTCCTCTTCGATTATTTCGGTATATAAATGACGTGATTTTATCAGGGTTTTCATTCGCATGCTCCACAACGTATAATTCGTGTTGTTGAGGATTTCTATTTTCCCAAAGGACATATTACTTGCTTCGGCCATTGTCCAGTTAATATCAAAACCGCGCTCTGCTACCAGGGGGAAGTCTGTCTTATTAGAGTCATACAATATTAAAGGTAACTAAAGCATTTGTAAAATTTGTATATCAACATGATGCAACTACTGCTGAGAATCTGAACGCACACAGGTTTGTTTCATGAAGTTAGTTCATATAAAACAATTATTTACAAAAGTGAAACATTCACTGAGGTATTACTAGAAATATTTAAAACTTCTATTTTCTTTCTTGAATCACTGTAGTCTCTAATGATAAAAAAATTTTTGTAGTAGACAGTATTTTACTTTGAAATCATGTAAAGTACTTGCATTTTTAATATAGAGTGTAATATAACTGAGGCAGGTTAAATATCATTTGGTTTATTACCTAATACTGAACTAACGTTATAAAACTTTCTTAACAGAATAAATTAAATTGAGCAATGACTCAAGCTCCAGGTTCATCAACCTAGTTAGACAATGCAGGAAGTTTACCCGAACCAATCAAAGTGGAATAGAATTGCTATGATCAAAACACTCATCATAATTACGAGTGTTTTGATCATGCCTTAATTCTACAGTAATTATTCGTGTAGAATTATTCGAACAGGAATTATTCCTATTAGAATTTATTCCTGTCCTAATGCATTTTATCTTTTCTTTTTCCAGAACTGTGTTAATATTAGCTCTAGGTATTTTTAGTTTGGTGAGCATGAGCTGTTATACAGGTCTTGTAATTTATGCAATGTTCTATAATTGTGATCCTATATCTACAAAGGTAAGTAGAGAAAAGAAGTGAAAATTAAATTGACTTTCTGAATTGAGTTTAAAAATGGTTGAATTCATTTGAGAATGACAGTGATAAAATATATGCAGATGATTGGAAAAGCTGACCAACTTTTACCATATTTTGTAATGGAGATCACAGAAAACATTCCTGGATTGCCTGGATTATTTGTATCCGGTGTCTTTAGCGCTGCTCTCAGGTAACAATAATTGTGTGTTGATATTAACACGTTTTTCGCTGTAACTTTCAACTATGTAACTTGCTAACCAAATAAATAAATACTTTTCTCCTTCAGCTCAATGTCAACAGGTCTCAATTCTATGACCGGAGTAATTTTCCAAGATCTCATCCGTCCACATCTGAAGACTTCAATTTCAGAAGCCAAAGCTAGCTTTATAATGAAAATAATTGTTGTAATTATTGGTTCAATTTGTGTTGGAGCAGTTTTTCTTGTTGAGAAAATGGGAACACTAATTCAAGTTAGTGAAAGATTAAAATTGCCTTTTCATAAATGAATACTTTCCGTGGTATTAATTTCGTAAAAAAAATGATTTTTTTGCAGGCTGGTAAAAGTTTGGCTGGAATCACTGCTGGATCTTTACTTGGTCTATTCACCCTCGGGATGTTTTTCCCATGGGCTAATTCAAAGTATGCAAAAAGGGCTCTGCAATTAGTTTTACAAATTACATTTTTGCATAATCTTTTATATAATCTACTTCGTATACAGGGCGCTCTTGTTGGCGGTATCACGGGTTTCGGACTGGTTGCCTGGATATCTCTTGGGGCTCAGACTGCGATTGCTTCTGGACAGATAACATTTCCAAAAAAACCTGTTTCAGTGGAAGGCTGTGAAGTGGATTTCTTAAATTATACTGCAGCAACAACAGTGCAAACAGCAATAACGTACGTGGAATTTTAATTTATGCCTTAGTAAACATTCACCTCTGATATGCAAAACACGCTAGTATGTATTCATGCACTCAACAAGCATAAAAATATCGCACATGTGTGTTCCAAAAAGTGTGCTTTTCAGCGTCTCTAAACTGACTCATCATCAATTGTCGCGAAAGTAATTCCGTTTTACGAATGAGCCAATGGGAATGTTTGACATTCATTTCTGCATTTACTACTGAGTAAGGTAGGCATTCGTTGCCGGTCGAAATATCGATGTATCGGACTTTCTTACCGTAGTTATTTCCTTAAGCTTCAGGAGACCTCGTTACGACTCTTTTCATAAAGTTTCGTTCCAGTGGAAGTCGATTGATGGACGGACTAGCCTTTGGTTTAGATATGAATTCTTTCGCTTTAAAAGTCAAATAATTAAGACACATCATCTACCAAGAGCAGAAGCGCACCTTAGATTTTTCTCAGACGGGGAAGGAGCCTAATATCCAGCAGACTCTATGTTTTCTAGTAAAGAATTTTTCATTTATGCTGAATATGAAATGTAATTTTATTTATTGGCTTACAGTTATTTAATGTTAATAATCGATATATTGGATGACTCTGTAATATAGAAAATTAGTAAAAGCTATATTTTTGAATATCATTGGCTTGTGGGAGGGGAGGTGAAACAACATGAATCCTCCCTTTGGGTGCGTCACTGATCAATGACCGTGCCATATTTTGGTTTCCCCTAAAACACTATTATTTAAAAATGACCGTGGGAAGTGAATACTGTTTTTTTCTTCATTCCCACTTAAAATGTTCCCATGACTTCCTGAAATAGAGTTCACGAATAATTATTTCTCTGTATGTCTCAGAAATGATTAACATTTTGTTGGTCCTCGGATACTGGATGCCGCGAATAAGAATAAAAGCGCACCTCTAAAAGCAAGCGGCCGTCTCATGGGGCCTCTTCCACCATAGTTATGCACGCGTTAAGCATTGAGCATCACTTAAAGGAATGTGTGTACGTTGTGTGTTCATTACATGGTTGCCTACTAATACTAAGATATCGCTTTCGAAAATTTACACATATGTCAGAATCGTTAGCGACTGGCTGATTGTTTTGCTTATGTTAAAGTGCAAGTCCATATTTGCTTTATCTCGCATTCAATCTCGGTAATTTCAACTTCCTTGCGCCATCGATACCCATAATGACGCCCTTTTTCGGACACATGGACAGTGAATGTGAGCGCATGAACTAGCTTTGTGATTTCTACACTTTTCTTGAATTCCAGAGGAGATCCATTTCCTCTCTACAAGATGTCGTACCTGTGGTATACAGTCATTGGTACGTCAACAACAATAATAGTCGGGCTTATTGTGAGCTTTCTGACTGGACCCAATGATCCTAAAGAAATTGACCCGGATTTGTTCACTCCTTTAATACATGGGTGGTTACCACAAAAAACGAAAGATGCTGCTGAAGAAGGAACACTGCTAAGTCATAGAGTTGGTATAAAATTTCAACTATTTGTTGTAATTTTCATTCAGGAGAAGCTTTTTAATTGCAATATTCTTTTACAGGAAAATACAGAGCTGACATTTATAAAATCAGAATACGACCTGAAAAAATATACCTCAAAAGATTAAATTATTATATATTTAATTTATGTGAATACAATAAAATATATATAAACATTGAAATGTATACCTTTTTTCTCACCTACTTTTATTGTAAAGCAATTCGTCATTTTAAGGGAAGATCTCCCATGATCTTGTTTTAATGGCAGGGATATATTGCCATAATTCATTGAATATACAAAAACGCATTTCCGGCTTTTAGTTGCATTCAATGGTAATTTGAACTTGAATATAATTTAACTAATGGTGCCGCAACTTTGCACAGACTTTTCGTAGAATTTATAATCGTAACTTAAATATAAAATTTTAATTTTCTCGAATAGTCTGGAATCATCTGTAAATCAACTAGCCGCGTGGAGGCGTGTTAAATTACAAGTAATTTTCAAACCACTCGTGATATTCGGAATGACTACATCACGAATAAATACACCAATAAACGCGATGTAATTAATCACCAATTAATATCTTAAAACGACAAATAAGATGAAGCCGATAAATATTATGTGATTATGGTCAAGATCGTAACCAGATTTTTAGAAGGGGGAGAGAGATCTGATTAATGTAGAAAGGGTTATGAAAACATTGATGTGCATTATTGACAATATTTCCTTTTCACAATTAGCTCTTGCAATTTCGGCATACAATTATACGAAAATCAGAATTAGAAAACACTTCAATTTTTAAATGAGTAGTAATCTAAGAATTTCGAGGGTTTCACCCCCCCTCCCCCGGCTCTCACTGGATTCGGCCTTGAATCAGATGTCAATAAAATACGGTACGATCAGTGAGAAACAGACTCCCGTGCCCCCCCCCCCGAACGGCATATGCACACCCCTGTTGAAGTACAATACGATAGTGTAGAACTAGATCTAGATGCAGTTTACTGATTTATATAGAGGCGGATCTCCGGTATGGCAGACATGGCACGTGCCATGGGTGCCACTCACAAGGGGCGCTAATTAGAGAATACCCGCCAAAACAAATAACAACCTTAATTTGAAGAATCCTGACAGGGGCGCAAATTGATGCTTGCCTGAATACCTAGATACCGAGAGAGAATGGAGATTGCCAAAACGCTTCGTATTGCTTAATGCGTATAATCAGTTCAGTCACGTAAGTCATTATTTTGGTGTTCATTTTTGTCAAATCATATTGGGGAAATGGCCGGTGAGTAAGATGTAGAAATAATTTGCGATTCAATTCACGAACATGCCCAAATTGTTTTGGAACTGTAGTAATCCCTATTATTTTGTCATTCCGGAAACCACAGAATGATTGCATGAAAATTATCATTAAGGTTATGGAAACCTTTTGTTAACAAGGAAAAACCTTTTGGTAAAGAAATAGTATTTATATAAATGGTTCTTTGATTAAAAGTGGGTTTATTGCGAGTTTAATTAAAACACCATAAACGTGAATCACTCGGGTTCTTTGATATTGTTTGTCCTTCGACAATTGATTGGTTATTTTGAACTGATTAGGTGGTTCGGAGCATCAACAGGAGTCACTACAGTGCCTCTGATTGGGAGGTTCTAGGGTGCGAGTCCACACGGTGGCAGAATATTCGACACTGTAACGAAAACGGGGGGCTTGCTCTATTATCAAACACTTGTTCAGCCCCAGATGAGGCTGCCAATGTAACGACGTGGGGGGTCCTGCTTTGCCAAGCTAACTATTAGTACTATACTCTTTCACTGCTACTCTGCTATCAACTTATTCTAGCCCCCTTGCAGTTTGTCACATAAATTTATATAGTGGGTGGTGACCTGTTCCGTATGGAACCCCAAACATAGCCTCCACTGTAGTGCTGCTAGGATGTCAACTGTTACTGTAGTGTCCGCCTGTGCCGGCACTACAAAAGTCCGCCAGCAACGCCAGAGGCCAGCACAGGCGCCGCAGAGAGCGCCTGCAGAAGCGATACGCCTCACCGCCCCAGGAGAGCGGCCAAGGCGTGGAAGGCGCCCCCCTCCCTCCTCCTGTAGAAGAGGGGGGCACGCAGCAGACTCCCTTCCCCTGCGAAGGGGTGGAAAAGCCGACGAGGCAGCCGCGGGGCCAGGGCCCCGCCATTCCGTCACCGACCGCATTTTGTAGAGCATCAACTGGACTTAAACATTGTACCTGGCATACTCACTTGTGATTCTTGGTTAACGGCTTTCTGTAATTTGTATAACGACCCGGCTACGAAACATCTCCTTGATATTGTGACTCCTGGCAGCGTTTATTGGAATATTCATTTGGGATTTTGGTAAATAATAAATTGTTGTTACAGACAGAAGAGGGTTGTTTTCATTTGGTATACAACAATTTATTTGGCGACGAGGTAAAAGAAGATGGCAACAGGCGACCAGACGGCACAACTCATCGGGCTACTACAGCAGTTACAACGACACGAAGAATGGCAGGAAAGACGGGAGGAGCGCCAGCTACAGCGGCACGCGGCCTTACTGCAAGCGATCACGGCCATGGCCACGCCAGCGGCTCAGCGGCAGGTAGTACCGTCCTTTCCCTGCTTCGACGCGCGCAAGGAGAAATGGTGTTCGTACGCGGCGAGGTTGCAGCAACACCTCGCTTTTCATAAAGTAACGGACGAAGATAGCAAGCGCGCATTGTTTCTAAGCATTCCTAGTAGCGAGCCTGACGAGTTATTGCAGCAGCGCAGCCCGCACGAACCAGTAGAAAGTTTAAAATTTAAGGAGAATCAATGTCAACAGCAGCTGACCTTGCACAAGGAGCACAGGGAGCAGCGAGTGGTCGGGCAGAAAGAACGGCAACGTGAGTTCCAGAGTAGAGTGCAGCTTAATCAAGCTTTTTTGAAGGATGCGCCGCAGCCGGCGCCATCACGGAGCGTGGACGAGGCCAAGGGAGTGGTAGCGGCGGCTTCTAGCGAGGTTGGCGTGAGGGACATTGCCGCCTCCAGAGAGGTCGCGAGCCAGGCGACGCCAAGCAGTAATGCGGTCGCTGGACTCGGCGCCAGAGTGAGACGTGGCAGACGAGGAAAGGTCGCCACGTTCCCGGCTTCTAGCGAGGCTGGCGAGAGGGACATTGCCACCTCCAGAGAGGTCGTGGACCAAGCGACGCCAAGCAGCAAGGTAGTCGCTAGACTCGGCGCTAGAGTGACGCGTGGCAGACGAGGAAAGGTCGCCACGTTCCCGGTAGGAGACGAGGCTGCAGTGAGCTACCACAGCGAAGGTGAACACGCTCGGCGAGGATCAAGTGCGCACAAGTAAGCCAGGTAGGAATCTTTGTAACGGCAACTGGTCTGTGAAGAGAAACAGACTTCAAAAGAGTAGTAGTAATCAGGAGCAAGATAGAGCAGCAGAAAGCCTTAGATGTGAAGTGAATTGTAGCAAGATGCAGATAGGAATGCAGAATTTTCGTGAAATATTCATTAGCAATGAATGGAAATATACAGTTGTAGATCAGGAAGAATTATGTAGAAAAATGTATTGTGACTTTAAAACTGACAGTAGTAGAAATAGGCAAAACGTGAGAAAGCTCAGAGCAAGAGTAAGAAAGTGAACAGATCGGAGAGTGAGCGTAGACCAATGAACGGTCATAGTAACATGAGGGAAATTTTGAGCGTGTCGGTGAGCGAGCTTACAACGTTAAAGCGAAGTTTACACGAAAGGAAGACTAGTGAAGGCTCGGTAACAGATAACGTAGTTGCTAGTGAGAAGCTATTGATTAGAAATGTAAATATGTATGAAATTGAAAGTAATAGTAAAGTAAATTGTAATATGTATAAAACTGAAAGTAATGGTAAAGTAATTGTTAATATGGGTAAAACTGGTAGTAATGGTAGAGTAAATAGTGGTGCAGATGAAAGCGTAAGCGCTGAGAGTAGGGAAATAGAATCACACAACGATCATATTGTAAGTTGTAGGCAAGAGCGCAACGGACAGTGCTGTAAAGAGCAGAAGACGGGGCAATACAGGCTGGATAGCGACAACAGGACTGCCGCGGTTAGTAGCAAAGAGTTAGACGGTGGCAGTTGTGATGATAAGACAGAGCTCGTTTCCAAAAGTATAGACAGTGACCAGAACGGTAAAGCGCCAATGCATTTGGAGTTAGAAGTAGAGGTGTCAGCAACACGAAAGAAAGCAATTCGAATAAAGTTTGGTATGAAAGAGTTGGCGAAAGCCCGAAGTAGAGGTATGAAGTTCACACATAATGGTGGTAAGCAATGCAAGGTTAGATGTCGCGTAGTGCACCGTAGAAGTAGACGCCTGGCTCAAGGCGATGGCGCCAGGGCCACGGGCGGCAAGTTAGAGTGCAAGCTACCAAACGGGTACGAGTGTAAGCGATGGGCGAGTGTAAGCCCACGGGTGAACTTAGGAAGCCTAGGCAGCAAAGCAGTATCTTTGAAGCGCAATGTGATAGTTCAAGTGACGAACATTAGTAATTATTGTACTGACAGGCGGGCTGTTAAGAGAAAGAAAAAACTGAAGAAAGTAGCTGTTAGGCTGTTTTTGTGGAAACTAGTCGGGCGACAACTAAGAGACATGACAGGGTTGTCCTCAAGAAGCACAATTTTGGTTGTATTTTCAGTTTTGAAATTGTTTAGAGATAACACCCGCAGGAGCAGCAGTCGCAGCAACGGCAGCAGCCAAGCGAAACGGACGCCGAAACGCAGAAGATGGTCCCCGGGGAAGAGGAGCAGAATCTGTACCCGGAGCAGCCGCCGCAGCAGCGGCAACCGCACAGCAGCGAGGCCGGGAGACAGGACACAGCCTCAGGGACGGAGGCGCCATAGCAGCAACCGAAGCGGTGGCACCATCATCGGCAGCAGATGCAGTAGCCCCTGCGTGGGCAGCAGGAGAAGTAGCAGAAGACGGCGCCCAGGCGCCGCAGAGCGCGCCTACGGAACTGCATCGCCCCCCACTCCCACAGTTAGGTGGGGAGGCACGAAGCCACATCAGAGACGGATGTGCAGCGGCGACAACCGGAGCCGTGATTTCATCAGCATCAATCAGCAGCAGCTACAGCAGCCCCCGCCAGGGCGGTATCAGGAATATGTTAGGCACCGGACGTATTACATACCCGGCATTGATAAACCACAATCGGTAAGACAAAGTGAACAGGACGAAAACTCAGACAGGCTGTTTAGTTTTCAGAACGGCGGACTGGAAGTTGAATTGCCGCCACAGAACGAGCAGCCCGACGAGCAGTCAGCACCAGTCGCAACAGCAGCACCGGGTGGCCAACCAGCAGTTGAACAGCGGCAAACGGGGCCGCGGCTGATCGGGCGGGCCCGCCTGCATGCAGCGACGCCGCAATGCAGAACGCAGCCTCTGAGAAAGAGGCGCGACCAGTGCAGTTGCCTGATCGGTAGCAGCAGCAGAAGAAGCAGAAGGCAGCACCCAGCCGCTGCAGCCCGCGCTTGCAGAAGCGCATCACCCCCTACTCCCACAATTAGGTGGGGAGGGTGTAGTGTCCGCCTGTGCCGGAACTACAAAAGTCCGCCAGCAGCGCCACAGGCCAGCACAGGCGCCGTAGAGCGCGCCTGCAAAAGCAGCTCGCCCCATACTCCCACAATTAGGTGGGGAGGGTGTAGTGTCCGCCTGTGCCGGCACTACAAAAGTCCGCCAGCAACGCCAGAGGCCAGCACAGGCGCCGCAGAGAGCGCCTGCAGAAGCGATACGCCTCACCGCCCCAGGAGAGCGGCCAAGGCGTGGAAGGCGCCCCCCTCCCTCCTCCTGTAGAAGAGGGGGCACGCAGCAGACTCCCTTCCCCTGCGAAGGGGTGGAAAAGCCGACGAGGCAGCCGCGGGGCCAGGGCCCCGCCATTCCGTCACCGACCGCATTTTGTAGAGCATCAACTGGACTTAAACATTGTACCTGGTATACTCACTTGTGATTCTTGGTTAACGGCTTTCTGTAATTTGTATAACGACCCGGCTACGAAACATCTCCTTGATATTGTGACTCCTGGCATCGTTTATTGGAATATTCATTTGGGATTTTGGTAAATAATAAATTGTTGTTACAGACAGAAGAGGGTTGTTTTCATTTGGTATACAACAGTTACTACTGAAATGAAAATGCCACTGTGAGAGAATAACGAACGGTAGGCAGTTATGCCTCCCTTCATTTATTAGCCAAAGAATTTAAGTTCCCTTAAATTCTTTTTCAACTGAACGATATTCCGTTGCATTTGTCAACATTCCGAACATAAACACACACATCAAAATAAACATATGAAATACACAACACGAAAATTAATACAAAGAAATGAATAACATGAAACAAACACGAAAATGATC